>PDIM01000029.1:36679-73810 GCA_002811675.1 Ichthyosporea sp. XGB-2017a | reverse complement strand
AAAAAAAAAAAAAAAAAAAAAAAAAAAAACAAGGGAACCCGATGAAAAATTATCCGCGGCTAAGAATTTATTTTCGCAGTAGACAGATGTCGAGGGAGCACAGTGCAGTCATTTATTTACAAACTACATTTATTTCAGTTACACAGTTGCTGCTGCTGTGTATGCTTTCACTACTTTTGCCTCAACAAGACTTTCAATCTCATTAGGACTGTAGCACAGTATCTCACCAAGGATCTCTCGCGTGTGCTCCCCAAGCACTGGAGGCGCACTGGTTGCTTTTGGCGTAAAATGACGGTATGTCACAGGGTTTCTTACAGTCTTTACACTCCCATACACTGCATGTTCCATCTCTTCCACCATATTCAGTTCTTGCACATGGGGGTCATTAAACACCTGGTCCAGATTGTTGATTGGTCCTACAATGATGCCCCGATTGCCAAGCTTTTCAAACCAATATGATGCGGGCTGGGTTGATAAAGCCTTTTCAATAATGTTCTTCAACTCCACACGATTTTCCACGCGAAGAGGATTGGTAGCAAACTTGTCAGCTTCCATCTCTGCACATTCCAACTCTTTACACAACATTTTGTACTGGCTATTGTTTATCGCCCCAATAACAATATGCCCCTCCGCAGTCCTGAATCCCTCGTAAGGGACAATGCTCTCATGCGCAGTCCCCCAACGCTGTCCCTCAAGGCCCCCAATAAGATAATTGGAGGCAATATTCACAAGCGCAGATATTTGTGTTTCTAATAGCGAGCACTCAATATGCTCCCCGTTTCCTGTCCGCTCTCGAGCATAAAGAGCCCCTAGAATAGCACCCTTCGCAAGCAGACCAGTGGCCACATCAATAATCGCAACCCCAGCCTTCACCGGAGCACCCTTCTTTTCCCCTGTGATCCACATAAACCCACCCAGAGCCTCCACAATCACATCCACTCCCGGTCTTTTTGCATAAGGTCCTACGGACCCAAAGCCTGTAATAGAGCAATAAATGAGTCGAGGATTCACACTTTGCATATCCTCATATCCCAATCCCACTTTTGCCAACTGTCCAGGCACAAAGTTTTCAAGAAGAATATCACTTTTTGCAGCCAGCTCTTTAATAATTCTTTTTCCAGCTTCAGTTTTGAAATCAACAGCAATGCTTTTCTTGTTCCGATTCGTACCCAAAAAATAGGCACTTTGACGAGCTTGATCATCGACCGTTCCTTCATTTCCTTCCCCCTCTCTTTGCTCTTTCTCCAGAAATGGAGGTCCCCATTGTCGCGTATCGTCTCCTTTCAGTGCCTCCACCTTGATAATCTCCGCCCCAAGGTCCCCCAGGAGCATGGAACAGTACGGCGCCGCCAAGATCCGCCCCATGTCCAGCACACGCACCCCAGAGAGGGGCAGCACAGAAGAATCAGACCCCTGTTCACATACAGGAGGCTTCACAGCACCACTTTCCATCGACAGCGACGCATCATTTCCTCCATTTACACCCATACAACTGATTCGGGTCCCAAGCCCCCTTTTTATATCCCTAATCACCCTCACCCCGCATGATGTCGCTGACCGACTACATCTACCTCCTTTACCTCCTCCAAAAACAGCGCCCCACATCTACCAAAAGAAAGAAAAAAGAAAAGGAAAAAGCACCAAGAGTACGAATTCACTATTCACAACAGGACTACAAAAAATCGATTTCCATTCACCTCTTTCTATCTCTCTATCTCTCTATCTCTATCTGTCCGTCTCTATCACTCTCTCAAGCTTTAAACAAAACACAAATCTCAAGCTTTAACCAAAACACAAATCTCAAGCTTTAACCAAAACACAAATCTCAAGCTTTAAACAAAACACAAATCTCAAGCTTTAAACAAAACACAAATCTCAAGCTTTGAACAAAACACAAATCTCAAGCTTTGAACAAAACACAAATCTCAAGCTTTGAACAAAACACAAATCTCAAGCTTTGAACAAAACACAAATCTCAAGCTTTAAACAGAACAAATTATACAAAACACAAAAACACAGAACATAAAACACCGACAAAACACAAAAAAACTCAAAAAAACTCAAAAAAGTACACAACAAACACAACAAGAACAATGAAAATGAAACAAAAAAGAAAACCAAAAACCAAAGAACCAAAAACCAAAGAACCAAAAAACAACAGGTAAAAAAAGCCACAAAAAAGGCCACAAAGCCCCCTGATTGGCCAAATTACCAAATGGAGCATGGACAAGAAACAAATCCGCCAATTAAGAGCCCCCAAAAAACCCCGTCCAATTAAATCTTTGATGGGGATCTCATTACTACATAACCTCCTCCTTTTTTATGTTTATGTTTTCCCCTCCTCCTTTTGTTTTGGTGTTTTTGTTTTGAGAAGGATTATTATTATAGATTAAAGTAGATTTAACTGTTGAATTGTTCCCATTTGTCAGATTGATTATAGAATCCTGTGTGTGTAAATGGGATATAGCATGACAGGTAGGATGGAAGAGCTAGAGAATCAGACATTGCATCTTTATGATTTGCCTCCTGAGCTGATAGTGGAAATCTTCCTTGGGCATGCTGGTAGTCTTCTAAATAAGAGTCGGCGAAAGGAGCAGAATATGGAAGAAGACCTATCTTTGCACCTGCTACGCAACTATGCAAGGGATTTAGCTTCAGTTCGTGAATCTTCTGCTCTCCTGGCCACAGCCTTACCCGTGGGAGCTGTAATGAAATTGCTGAGTGAGAGTCACGACTATTTTCTGGGGAAAGGGCTGTGTTTTGCCTTACAGAACGGAGATCTGTCCTTGTGTGAAGAATATTATCAGCTTTATTCTCGGAAATCAAATGCTGCTACATTGATGGCATTGATGGGAACTTCGTATGTGCGGAGTAAAGGTGCATCGTTGTTGTTTGAGTGCGCGATAGATGGAAGTGCTTATCAGCATTCGGCAAATGAGAATTCTTGTGTGCTCGGGTGGGTTTTAAACAAGTTTCTGTGCGAGGGGTCTCTTATGAGTGAGGCGATGAGCAGTGTTTCTGAAGACGACACTGCTTGTACTAATGATGGCCAACCAGTGGTGTCTTGGAGGGAAGCTATCATTAATGTGTTTAGAGCAAAGATATTAGTCGTCCGTCATTGCCTGAAATACGCACTTGTAACCGCAAATCAGGAGGCAGTAAATTACATTTGCTTTCATGTGTACTTGAATAAGATTCCTCAATTGATTCGATTTCTTGCACAACAGGCACTGTCTTTGGGAATGAAAGCTGATGAGAGTGTAAGGACCAGGGAAAATGCAGAGAAAGTACATTCACAAATACTGCGCTCCCTATACAAAGTGGGTACTCCTCAGTTTGCTGCTCACTTGAATGAATGTCTTGAGGCCAACAGTCGGGGAATGTTTGCATATGTACTTTATTTTCGTGCCATCTACAGACTATGTTATAATAGGAACGCTGCTGCGGCAAAGGCGAACATTCCACCTCTGGGACAGCTATGTGCAGGGAAATTTACGGATATGATGTTTGTATTGGGACAGTTAGGTTGGACGGATGTGGTAAACAAACTATTGCAAGTGTGGGTGAGAGAAAACTGCCAAGCATTTGAAGGAAATATGCTCACGCTCATAGGAGAGGGTTATCTAGTCAAATGTGCATTGGGGGCAATGGAGGCTGGAAATTTAGAAACCTTGAAGTGGGCAATTTCTACCCCTGTGCCCTCCATAACTAATCGACACAGCACAAATCCTTTTCACCCTCCAACTCCTGCAAAAACACTTAATTTGAAGAACTTATTCCCTGCCGCCATTCGCAAAGGCGACTTTTCCGCCTTTAAGGTAATGTTCGAAAAAGCTCTCAAGGATCAACCAACATCAGCCGTCGAAAATCACAACAACATTATGTATTATGCTGAATGCTGGAAGAGAGAGGAAATAATATCCTTTTTACAAACATTGCCACCAAGTGACTGTAGCAGTACAAATACAACACCTACATTAGAAACAAACATCAACAGCACACATGAACCGTCCCGAATCCTCGTGTAGATAAAAATTACCTTCAGTACAGGGGCTCCTTGATACCCCTTCAGTACGGCCAGCTGACTGTCATGGCCTGCGTCACTCAATTATGTTATAATTAATTGAACTTTTAAAATCCCTTAAGGGAATATATTTCTTAAATGTTTTCCGAGGCTTTTTTCTTTATAAGGAAATAAATGTCTCGTGCAGAAAGTAATTAGAAAAAAAAAAATCGAAAAAGTTTATTATTTTTTTATTTTTATAACAAAAAAAAATCGAGGAAAAAAATTGAATGAAAATTTTATGAGCCTATCAATTTTCTTTTTTGACGTTGTTTTAACGGGCCTTCTTTGTTTTTTGTTTTTATAATTGTCTTTTAATGTTTTTATCGGTTTTTATTTTTATAATTTATCAAATTTTAATTTTTTATTTTAAAAAATTCCCTTTTTTGTATTTTCCATTGCTCTTCATTTCATTGCTTTTCAAATAGGAGAAATAATGTATAAGGGAATTCATTGTATTTGCAGGAAGAAAGAGTACTGAAAGGGGGTTAGAGGAATACGCGAATGAGTGGATGATTTGATTTGATTCTTGTTCTGTGAATCATAGCATAGAAAGTTTTGTTAAAAGGAACAAAGATGAGCACCGCAAGCAGTGGAAGTCGTGTTAAAAAGCCTTCCTTGACCAAGGAAGCTCTTCAAGGAATGCTCCACTCTACCAAGAAACCGAAAAAGAAGATCAACTTTCAAGCCATACAAAGCCATGCTGACGATGGAGACTCTTTCTCGGAGCACGAGTCTGTTGCCGGCGCATCAGACGAGCCTGAACGATCTTTCGGTTCACGAAGTATGTCTGATGAAGAAGTGGAAAAGGCCTCTTCAGCGGGAGGACAAGAATCAGGAGCAAAAGTTTATCGTGAGAAAAGCAAAAAGCAGTACAGCAGTCTCACAGATGGTTTGAAGCGAGAGCAGGCGGAGATTGAAGACAATTTGCGCAAAGCACAGGCAATTGTTCACTTTCAAGACGAAGAGGCTCACATCCAACAATCAAATTTGCGCGAAGCTCATAATCAATATACTTTGCAGCTTCATCAGAGAAGGCAGTTGGTTGAGCGTCAGGAACGTCAGGCTGAGCACCGTCGAAAGCGTGAAGAATTTTTGGCTGCGCAACGTATCGCTTCCAAAGAAGAGCATATTCGACAGCTAAAGCTTCAACATATGGATGAGGTTTTGGATTATATTAATGAGCGTAAACTTCTTATAAAACAAAAGAGGGAAGCGTTTGGGGAGAGAATGAAGCACATTGAAGAGCGTCAGCAACGTGAGAGAAAAGAACTTGCAATGGCCCAAGAGCGAACGGCCCGCAATCTCAAAATGATTTTAAGCTTAGAGATTCAGCATTTGAAACCAGTTCTAAGAAAGCGGGCAATTAATGAACACAATCTCAAGCAGCAACAGAAAATTGTGACCGAGCGAAAAAAGGCAGAGCAGCTTAGAGAGCTCCAGTTGATTGAACTGAAGCACAAAGAAAAGGAATTTTCTCATGAGATTACAGCAATTGAACTGATGGATGATTTGTGCATTCAGCAGAAAACAAACACTCTCGAACTTAATAACAATCATTCACTTGCCTACTTAAAAGATGAGACTGCGCTTCATATGGCCGAATTTGAACTGACCGAGTTGATCACAAAAAAAAGACAAGAGAAGAAGCTCGAGGACCAGGCAAAAAAGCAGCGCATAGAAGCTGCAAAGTTGAAAAAGCAGCATGAGCAGAAAGCCGTAGCTAGACAAAAGGCAATGGAAAGTAATGCAAATGATGACAAAACAGTTCAGGCATCAAATATGTCCGAAGGAAGTGCCTTCTCAGATGGAATGTCATCTGGCAATGGTGACGATGATGAAGATATGCGTGATGAAGTTATTCGAAAAGCCTTGGAAGAGGACAACGAGGAAACTGTGGTAAAGGATTTGTCTAACATGACCGAAGAAGAAAAGAAAGCCCATGAAATCGAGGAGGCCGTCCGCCTACAAACTGCCGAAGCGCGTCAAAAGGTCATAGACATGCGTCTTAATCTACAAAAGATGAAATCTGAACAAAGGGATGAAGCTAAAGAATTCAAGATTGTCATGAGACAGAAAATGCTCGAGCTCAGAGAGGACATTCGACGTCGACAGCAAGAAATTCATCAGCAAAATGAACAGGAATTGAGAGGTGTAAGAACGGAGCAGGCCGAGGATATGTGCCGAATTGATGAGTCTAACCAAAGGGAGTTGAAAACACATTTGGAAATGGCTCAAGCTGATATGAGATCCTATTTGGAGCAGCAAAAGCTGGATGCAGTACTTAACACAGTTGCAGATGGCATCATTGCCATTAGCACTACTGGTGTTATAAGTACCGTCAATTCTGCATGTGTAGAAATGTTTGGTTATACGGAGCAAGAAATGGTAGGAAATAATATCACAATGCTTATGCCCGAGCGTTTTGGTGTCAATCACCATACGTATTTGAACAATTATTTGACCACTGGTGTCAAAAAGGTGATCGGAATCGGGCGTACGGTACCAGGAAGAAAGAAGAACGGTGAAGAATTTGATTTGGAACTCGCAATTAGTGAAGTGAAAAATGATGATGCTCACCTTTTTACCGGGATTCTTCGAGATGTGACTGAGAGGAATAGGACGGAAAGAATGATCCAGTTAGAGAGAACCAAATTGGCTGCCATTCTTGCAACATGTACTGATGGAATTGTTGTCATTGACACTGTCGGTACCATCGAACGTGTAAATGAAACTGTTGTGACACTATTTGGATACTCAAAAGAGGAGCTTATAGGGGAGAACGTAACCAAACTTATGCCGGAGGAGCACGCCATGAATCATCACACATACCTGAACAATTATCTCACAACCGGGAACGCAAAGGTGATTGGCAAAGGGCGAAATTTGAACGCTAAGGCAAAGGACGGTGAACTAATTACAGTTGACTTGAGCGTTGCTGAAATCAAGGAAGGAGATGTTCATTTGTTTGTAGGCCTTATGAGAGACTGCCGGGAAGAGCTGGCTGAGAAAGAAAGACTTCGGGCTGAGCAGGAAAAACTTCAGTCTGTTTTAGATTTGGTTCCAGAAGGTGTCATTTCTATTACAGAGACGGGAGATATTTTATCCGCCAATAAGATGACAAGAGAATTATTTCATTACTCTGAAAAAGAAATGATAGGAAATAACGTCACCATGCTGATGCCTGAACAGTTTCGTATGCATCATGCTGGGTACCTGATGAAATATCTCCAAACTGGCGAAAAAAAAGTTATTGGCATCGGGCGCAGTGTGGAAGGTATGAAGAAAGATGGCACCTTGTTTCCCATACATCTAGACGTAAGTGAAATCATAACGTCGAAAGGAGAGAGAGTGTTCACTGGCTGCATTCGAGATTTGACCGAGAGTAAGAAACAACAAGCTAAGAGTGACTACGAGGAAAAGAGAAATCAAATTGTCATGGATACCATCAATGGAGGATGCATACAAATAGACAAGACCGGGGTCATTAGCCACGTCAATGAAGGTGCTGCCAAGCTACTAGGCTATGCGTCAGTCGAAATGATAGGAAACAATGTGACCATGATTATGCCTCCTCAGCATGCAAGAAACCACCATACATATCTCTCTAGCTATCTGACTACTGGCATTAAAAAGGTAATCGACACAGAGGGTCGTCGACTTGCTGGTGTAAAAAAAGACGGGTCACAGATAGATTTGCATTTGCGTGTCAACGAAATAGTTGATGAAAATGGCGAAAAGCAATTTGTGGGTATCTTGGAAGATGTCAGCTACCTTCGACAAATTGAAGAATCACGCGAACTTGAGCTCCAACGAAGAGATAATCTCCTCAGTGGGGTTCCAGATGCTGCTTTTGTGGCTTCTACCAGCGGTATCATTGAATACGCAAACCCTGCCGCCTACAAGATCTTCGGATACACATCTGGCGATTTGGTGGGCAAAGATATCAAAATCCTTATGCCCCAACAGATGAAGAACATGCATGATTCGTACGTGCAAAACTATCTGGACAGTGGTATTGCCAAAGTGATAAATGGAGAGCCACGTAAAGTGCGCGGGGTGCGCAAGAACAATTCCATTGTGCATCTATTGCTGTCCATTACTGAGCTGGACAAGGGCACTCCTAGCCACAAATTCATCGCATATATGAAAGACCTTACTGAAATGCAGTACTTGGAGGACATGGTCAAACAACAGAATGGCAGGCGTTAGTTGCAACTAATTCTTGCCTTTTTAACAGGTAAAAAGAGCTCTATTTTTCTTTTAGCTCATTAAATTTGTTCATTCATTATTTAGTTCTATATACCCGTACTGACATGTAATTTGATAAACACCACCGCAATTAATATATAAATAAAAACCCAGGAAAAACATTAGACTGTGCAAATGAAACTGAAAGTACGCAAAAAGCAAACAACAATGAAACAATGAAACTGAAACAATGAAACAATGGAAAAGTTTCTCCGCTCTAATTATTTCTCCGCACACAAGTCTTTTCAGTTTTTTTTTTTTTTTGTGTTTTGTGTTTTTTTTTTTTTTTTTTTTTTTTTTTTTTTTTTTTTTTTTTTTTTTTTTTTTTTTTTTTTTTCCTTTTTCGTTAAATGATTCATTGATTCACGAAAGGGTGAAATTGAAAAAGACTTAGAGGATTGGGCAAAATAAAGGGGAGAGGAGGGGGGAATGACAATAGATACACAAAAAAGAATATAAAAGAAATTTAAGAAGAAAGAAAGGGGGGGGGTGACAGGGAAATAAGCACAATGTCTAGTTCAGAAAGTGATGAAGAGCAAAAAGAAGAGACAATCTTCGACACGGAGGCCTTTGAATGGGTGGAAGCGATGGTAAATCAAATGTTTAGCACTTCGGAAAAGAATTGGCTGGCATTGAAACGGAATGAGGGCTCTATACGGCTTCTCATAGACTTCATTGACCCTCAACCAGTAGATTCCGGAGAGATAGGGAGGGAAGAGGTGGAGGATTTGAGAATGATTACGTTTTATACGAAAAGTATGGCAAAGGAATCGGGAGTGGAGGTTTGTAGAAACTTTCCGTCGTCTTCTTCAGTTTCCAATGTTAAAAAAATTGGATACTTCTATAAATTGGAACAGAATTTGAATCTCACCAAGCTCAGCAGCGGGAGTGGTGATGGTAATTTTGGGGATGTACTAAAATATGGAACAATTGGGGAGAAACCTTTGGAAGATTTCCATCAAGTCCTTCATCAAACATTTAAGCCATTGCTGTTGAATTCTGAGGCTTTGGCCTCTTGGCCTTTGGCGGTCAATGAGGAAATCATGAGGCTTTTCCACAAGTCCAGCATGGCCTTGGACATTGTAATTGGACTCTCTGAGGGTCATACAACATTGCCTTTACCCATGCATATGGATTTAAATGAGGAGAATAGCGAAAGACAACCTGGTAAGAAGAAGAGCATCGTGGATGTAAATAGTCCTGGTGGAAAGACTCCGCTTGTGAAAATGGCGTCCTCGGCGAAGAAAGGCGATGATAGCGGCACGTCCAGTCAAGAAGGATTGACCAAGGTTTCTTACCATGAAGTGGAAGATACCGTACAAATTTGGATTTCCCAGATGAAAGAATTGATGAATCGTGGGGCGGCGGATTTTTTGAGAAGTAAAGATGATAGATTTGATTGCGTTAAACTAGTCCATTTTTGGGAGGTGAAAGCTATTGATTTAACGTACATTCGCCAGCAATTAAGGGGCCCACAGACGCAAAAGGTTATTCAGATCCTTTCCGACGTAAAAAGTGCCTATATTCCATCCTTTAAACGCATTTCGCGAGAGATTGAGCACGCTTACGAGGAAGCGAAAGATTTCTATCTGCATTTGAAATGCCTGCTGCCCTATTTTGAAGTAATGACTGCACCCAATGAAACTCGTTTTTTTGAGGAAATGCACTCATGCGTGCGCCCAGCGTTTTATGTTTTGAAATTGATTGCTGATAACTCCAAATTTCTAGGAAGAACATCAGCATTGTCCCAAGTAGTGAGCTTGATATTCGATGAGACAATTCATCAAATCCAGCTTTTTGGGTCACGCACTAACATTTTTCAAGTCGATTATCGTGAGTCAAAGTTCATGATTGAAAGCTTCCTTTCTCTGAGTGAGGAGCTTTTGTCTTTGTTTCAAGTCCTTCAAACCGCAACAGAGAGCAATCAAGATTGCAATTTGGAAAATATCGAAGCCGTGGGAACAATTACCACATTTATTGAGCGTCTAACGAAGATAGCATCTGTGATAAAGGCGACTTCAGAGTTCGAGAAACTTGAGAACTTAGAAATTGGGGGACCTAAAGGAAAAATCCTCAGCGCAAAGCTTAAAGAAATCCACCAAGGTATTATGAAGGCCTGTGCTATGTTTAAAGAAACCTCTTTTGGTCCATTTGACTTTAAAGATGAGCGTTTTGATATTACGCATAAGATGTTTTTGAAAACCATTGGCTCTTGCGAATCAAGTATGGGGTCAACGATATCGGAAGGCCTTCAGTGCTGCTGCTCGCCTTCCCATTTTATGAGCATGCTCGATACATTTCAGGAATTTGCTGATCACGATCATGTGAAGAAGTATATAGATGACCAGTTGGGTGGATTTTTAACATCTGTTGATCAGGAGCTGGAAGCGGTACTCTCTTGCTTTCACAAACAAAGTATTTTACCGCCTATAAGCAGCAACTTACCGCCCATTACAGCCTCGATTCTTTGGGCGAAGAGCTTGCTTAAACGCCTGGAGCCATCTATTGAGCGGGTTAAAAGCTTTCAAAATGAGAATGTGCTATGTCATCAAAAGGAACTCGAGCAATTAACATTGAAATATGAGTGCATCAAAACAGATATCGAAAGTTATATTAATTCCATGTCATCTGCATGGGTGGCGAAAGAGGGATCGGTAGGGGACACTGGACTAAACGAGCATATTTTCGTGAAAAGAAAGGTGAATGAAAATGGGAACAGGGTTGATGAAGATAGCAACAACGATGGGCCAAAGACAGAGGCTGGAAAAGAAGAGGGTACCAATAACACCATTAGCACAAATTTTGATCCCAGAGTAATGGCGATTATCAAAGAAGTAAAGTACTACGAGAATTTAGAACTATCAGTAGATTTACCATCCGATGTGAAGACGCTAGGGGATGTGGGACCATCATTAGAGGGCTATTTGCGTACCGCGACTCTAATCACCGATAAATATAACAAATATGAAATGGAAATTGAAGATATTGAGAGAGCTCTTCTTAGCGACAGAATAGCCGAAATTCAAAGACTGCTGGACAGTGGCTGTACGGACTTGACATGGAACTCTTCTAACATCGAATCGTTCCTCAACGATTTGGTGGAAAAGGTCTATTCTATAACAAAAAAATTGCACACAGTTCAGGACAATTATAAAAAGATAATTAAGTCAGTGCAAGGATTGTCCGAAAGGGTGGTCGATAAAATCAAAGATCCAAAGGGAATACTCAACATCGACACCATTGCAGAATACTTTCAAGAGCGAAACAACAACTTTGCCGAGGTAAGCAACGCTATTGTCGACCTAATAGAAAGCAATCGCACAGAACTTGGGGCGGCCGAAGATTCTAAAGCCTGGAGCAATTATCTGAAATTTGTCAGTCAACGAGTGCTTCAAGAGTTATTTATAATTGTAGAAAGATCACTCAACGGTCTTCTAGAAGTGACAGACCCGCACATTGTCGAGCAACAGGGAATGCTTCCTTTTATTTCTGTAAAACTTTCCCTTGCTAAAAACGATGTAACATATGTTCCAGCTATTGACCGAAATACAACCCCAAGCATTCATTCTATTATTGAAAATGTTGTCGACAATATCATGCTTACACTTACACATATTGAGAAAATCGATAAATCATCTCCAGACTTTTTCACTCTTCTCTCAGAGCATAAAACAATTCGACGGCTCAGAGATATATTTAAACGAAGATTGGACTTCATTGTGGATGAAATAAGATATCAAATGGCTTCTTTCGACGAATACTCTTATTTGTGGAGTCAATCAAAAGACGAGTACATGGAATACTTTCTGAAGTACGGTTTTCAAGTAGGCAATACAGAAGAAGATGAACCTGAGCCGAGAAAACCAAGTCTTGACGATTTTCAAATGCAAATGGCAAGATTTATTGACGCGGGCAAAACAATGAAGGCATCAGTTACAAAACAAATAGTCAACAAGTGGGTGATTGTTGACAAAGGCCCAATTATTCATACGTTAGGGAGCGTAATCAAAGGGTGGAAAAATGTATTTACATCTTACCTGATTTCTGACATTCGGAACACCATTCATGAGTATTCAAAAGACTTTGAGAGGCTCAGTGATGGACTATCAAAGAAAGTGGAAAGATCTAATGTCATAGAAACCATGTCTTACATTAAAGAAATGAAGGCAAAGGAGGAAATGGTAGATGCCTCATTTTTCTATTTTGAAGACAGTATTCAAATGCTTGAATCGTTCGAAGTTGAGATACCACCTGAGATACCAGAAGATATCAATTCACTTCATTTGCAGTGGGAAAATGTGCTAGCCTTGGCTACAAATGTTCGTGACGTTCTGAATCCTCTTTGTGACGAGGAGGCTGAGCTTATTCGCAAAAAGCGCAGGATGTTCTTTAAGGCATTAGATCGCTATAAAGGAGCTTATAAGACAAACGCCCCTTATTCTAACTCTGTAGATTTTACCGTGGCGTATCAGTATCTTGATCAATTCTGGATGCGATTGAAAAGGTTGAAAGCCGAAGCTACCGCCTTAAAGGAGTCCGAAGAATTGTTTGATCTAACAGTTTCGGAAACAGACGTTGAGATTGATCGCTGCATTGTAGACTTAAAGCTGTTATATTCTGTTTGGAATATTTCATCCCTGGTGAGAGGCATGTTTGAGCAATGGTATAGTACAGAGTGGAAAAAGATTGACATGGAAGAACTCGAAGTCGCAACCCGACGGTTGGTGAGGGAAATAAGGGCTACTGTCGGGGAAAACGAAAGTGTCAAAAAGTGGGAAATTTACAAAGAGCTGGACTTGCTTGTAAAAAATATGAAAGTGTCTATTAAAGCCAGCTCTCAGCTAAGCCACGTAGCAGTAAAGAAGCGCCATTGGAAGCAATTAATGGAGATTACAGGGATTGTACTGCCCGAGGAAAATACGTTTACGTTTCGGCAATTTCTGGATTTAAAACTTCTAGACTTTCAAGACGATGTATCTGAAATTGTAGATAAGGCAATCAAAGAATACTCTATGGACAAATCACTGACCGCTGTTCAGGAATCATGGATTAACACAGCCTATCCATATGCTCCTTTGCCGCAATATGAATCTGTGCAGATAAAAGTTGATAGCCAGTTTCAAGAAAAGTTAGAAGAAGACCAGGTTCTGCTCCAAAACCTGTTGTCATCCAAGTTTGTTGCTCACTTTTATTCAGATATTTTGGCATGGCAAAAAAAATTAGCCCAAATTGAAAACGTATTTATAGGTTGGACAGAAATTCAACATGCTTGGTTAAATATGGCAGAAATATTTAAGTCGTCGGCAGATTTACGGAGCAAGTTGCCCAAAGAAACCGAGGAGTTTGATCAACTGCACAATGATTGGAAAGATGTTTTAGAAAAGTTGGCTTCTTACAAAAGTGCTATTGAAGCTTCAGAGCACCCAGGAATACTACAAACATTTGACAAATTTCTTAAAAATTTCCAAAGATCTGAAAAGGCTCTAACAGAATACTTAAACAGCAAAAGAAATGAGTTTCCCAGGTTTTACTTTGTCTCCAGTCACGACCTTATGGATATACTAGCCCATGGACATGAACCAAGAAAGATATCTAACCACTGCAGCAAAATATTTGACAACATCGGCAAATTGGAATTTAAAGATGATGAATCCTCAAAAGAAGTCATTGCAGTAGTTAGCTCTGAGGGGGAAAGAGTTCCTCTCCAAAATTCAATGATGGCAGACGGAGTAGTCACTAAGTGGCTTGGGGATCTATTAACAAATGTAAGAGGTACTTTGGCTGAAATACTTAACGACGCAGTATCTGGTTACGAAGACAAGCCAAGGCATGTATGGATGTTTGATTCGTGTGCGCAGCTCACCATTGTAGCAGGCCAAATTTGGTTTGCAACAGAAGTGCAGATTGCCTTTGACCGAATACTTCAAGGACATGAATCTTCCTTGGTTGACTACCACCGCAAACAAATTAAGCAAATTAGTACTATAGTAGATATTATTCGTGGAGATCTCTCGCCTTTGGATCGGCAAAAGCTCGTTTCATTGTGCACCAATGACGTACATGCTAGAGACGTCATATCTACTATTTTGAACGATGACAACGAAATTTCTTCAAATATGTTCATATGGCAAAGTCAACTTCGCTACCGTTGGGATGAAAACACTCTTGCTTGTCTGATTGACATTTGTGACGCAAACTTTGATTACAATTTTGAATATATTGGAAACTGTGGAAGACTGGTAGTGACTCCCTTAACTGATCGATGTTACATTACTCTTACACAGTCTATTCGCCTAATGTTAGGAGGTGCCCCCACAGGACCCGCTGGCACAGGTAAAACCGAAACAGTCAAAGAGTTGGGACGAGCCCTTGGAAATGCAGTTTTTGTATTCAACTGTTCAGATCAAATGGATTATCGCTCATTGGGTAACATATTCAGGGGCTTGGCAGAGACCGGTACATGGGGGTGTTTTGATGAGTTCAATAGAATTCCGGCAGAGGTATTGTCTGTTGTTAGTTCTCAAGTAAAGTCCATTCTTAACGCATTAAAGGCACGATCTACTGAGTTTAACTTTCAAGGGGAAAATATAAGTTTGGTCAAAACGTGTTCAATATTTATTACTATGAACCCCGGTTATCAAGGAAGAGTAGAGCTTCCTGAAAATATGAAAGCGCTATTTAGATCATGCTCCATGGTACTTCCTGACATTCAACTCATTTGTGAAATCATGCTTCTCTCTGCAGGCTTTAATGACTCCAAAACAATGGCACGCAAGTTCACTACCCTTTACTCGTTGAGTGCCGATTTACTTTCCAAGCAAGATCAATACGATTGGGGATTGAGAGCCATGAAGACGGTTCTTTTTACTACTGGGAAAAGGAGAATATCAAACAGTTCTCTATCTCAAGAGCAGCTTCTTCTCCTGTGCCTGAGAGATGCAAATCTTCCCCGATTAGTTGCTGCTGATAAAGAAGTTTTTCATGGACTCATTTCAGATTTATTTCCTAATGTATCAGTGAGAGATATAAATCTAGATGGGGAGCTACAAGGGACAATACGAGATGTCATGTCAAAGCTAAATTTTCAGCCTGATGATATATTTGTGAAGAAAGTAACTCAATTGCATGATCTTCTTGAAGTAAGACATTCCATTTTTATCATGGGTCCTTCAGGATCAGGTAAAAGTAGCATATGCCAAGTTATGGAAGAAACGTTCAATACGATGGGTCAGAAGGTCATTCTTAATGATCTTGATCCAAAGGCCATCGAGAAAGATGAGTTGTATGGATATGTCAGCGCAGGCGAATGGAAGGATGGTATATTTTCTTCAATTATGCGCAACATGTCTCAAATGGAGTCGGATGATATGAAATGGATTCTTATAGATGGTGATATTGATACAAACTGGATTGAGTCACTGAATACAGTAATGGATGATAACAAGGTTTTGACATTGGCAAGCAATGAACGAATTCAACTGACCAGTCAGATGCGACTGATTTTTGAGATTGATACTTTGAAGTATGCTAATCCATCCACCGTTTCCCGAGCTGGAATTGTTTACATGGGATCAAACGACTTTTCGTGGTCCTCATATATGCAGTCGTGGACTCAAAATAGGAATATACCGGCCGAGAAATCAACACTCACCTATCTATTTGATAAGTACATTTCCTCATTGCACGACTTTGTTGATTCAGAAAACTTTTCTTCTTCACTGAACGTGTCCTGGTTCAGTATGATAGAGACATTGTGCAATATCCTTAACTGTGTATTGCCTTCTGTTGACTCACTTGAAAGCAAACAAGAAGTTGATAGAGATCTTTATGAGCTCTATTTTATGTTTGCTTGCGTCTGGGCAGTTGGTGGTTCTCTAACTGAAGATGTAAATTCGCATGCCAGCCACAGAGCAAACTTTAATAACTGGTGGAGAATGGAATTCAAAAGTATCAAATTTCCATTGGCTGGAACGGTTTTTGATTACCAAGTTGAGCAGAGCAAGAAAAAATTTGTTCATTGGTCGGAGTCTATAGTCTCTGAGCTTGCTGCTGATGGAGATGATTTTGAAGTTGGGGCCCATTTTGTACAAACCGCAGAAACAGCGAGATATGAATATATTATCAAACGTTTGGTGGCAAATGGGGTTCCTGTGCTATTGGTAGGGAATTCTGGGTGTGGTAAGACTGTAATGATAGAAAACATTCTAGATCAAATGGGTGAGGACTTGGGACGGGTAGACATTAATTTTAATCACTATACGAGTTCATCTACCTTACAAGCTGCCGTGGAAGGGTCCCTGGAGAGAAAGTCGGGAAGGAGTTTGGCACCCCCGGGAACACGCAAATTAATTTATTTCATTGACGACTTTAATCTTCCCATGGTAGACGAGTATGGTACTCAAGGTTCTCATAGTCTTTTGAGACAATACTTTAGCTATAAGCACTGGTACGATAGGTCAAAACTGACGTTGACAACCATTTCAAACATTCAATTTATTGCTTCTATGAATCCAACAGCCGGTAGTTTCCAAATTTCAAGTCGTCTTCAGCGGCATTTTGCCACCTTTGCTCTTAGTTTCCCGGCCAAAGAAAGCCTCAAAACAATTTTCGGACAGGTGTTGCGGAAGTTTTTAGTCCCCTTTCCTAGCAACATCAGAAGTTTGCAAACGGTTCTATTGGATGCAGCACTTGGGTTACACTTTGCAGCATCGAAAACATTTTTACCGTCAGTTAAAAAGTTCCATTATCAGTTTAATCTTCGTCACCTCTCTCGTATGTTTAACGGAATTGTTTCTGTAAACAAAAAGGCGCTGCAAAGTACACAAGACCTGGTGCGCCTTTGGGTGCATGAGTCTCGTCGAGTATATAGCGACATACTCACTAACTTTGAGGATATTGACAAATTTGAAGGTCTTTTGAAGAAGACCATGCGCTCTCAACCAGAATTTGGCGATCCTCTCATCCTTCATGAAAAGCCTCTTATCTTTTCGCATTTCTCGGAAGGAGTTGACATTGATTCGTACTCCCGGGTTCAGACGTTTGCAAATTTGAAAACAATTTTGGATACTGCATTAGAAGGGTACAATGATAGCCATTCTATGATGGATATTGTCTTTTTCGATGATGCAATGTCTCATATTTGCAGAATTTCGAGAATAATTAAAGGAAAAAATGGACACGCTACTTTGGTTGGCGTTGGGGGAAGCGGAAAACAGTCCTTGGCAAGACTGGCAGCCTATTTGTGCAAATATGAATTTTTCCAAATTTCCATTCAGAAAGGGTACAATTTCAGTGACATGAAAAATGACCTCGCCACTGTTTTGCAAATAGCGGGAATAACGGATCAGCCAATTGTATTCCTTATCACGGATTCTCAAATTGTTCAGGAAGAATTTCTAATTCCTGTAAATGATCTTTTGTCAGGAAATGACATTAATGTGTTTACTTCCGAGCAAATGGAAAATCTCTACCAAGAGATGGGTAAGCAGTTGAAGGCCGTAGGTCTTATGAATAATCGTGAGAATGCGTGGAGCATGTTTTGCTCAAATGTTCATACGAATTTGCACATTGTATTTTGCTGCTCGCCTGTATCTCCTGAATTTCGCACGCGATGTCGAAATTTCCCTGCTATCACACACTGTACATCTATTGATTGGTTCCACGAGTGGCCCGCAGAAGCTCTTCGCTCGGTAGCCTACAAGTATCTATCTGACTCCAATGTGATTGAAAAGGAAAAGATTGAGCCCATAGTAAATTACATGTCATGTATTCACGACTCTGTCAACGATGTTAGCGCTCTCTACGCGGAAAAGGAAGGTAAATTCAATTACACGACACCAAAGTCGTTCTTTGAATTGCTAAAGCTTTATAGAGTGATGGCTGAAAAGAAGAGAAAGGAGTTAGATGGCAATATTGCACGACTTGAAACTGGTATAAACAAGCTGAATTCCGCAAGTGAACAGGTGGACGAAATGAAGATCACTCTGTCTCTTGAAGAAAAAGACGTAGAAGAAAAAAGTGTTCAAGTGAATGCCATGTTAGAAAGAGTAATGGTGGACCAAGAGAAAGCTAATAAGGAAAGGGCACTTGCCGATGCAGAAGAGCAGAAGGTGCGTGCGATAAAAGTTGATGTCGCCCACAAACAAGAGGAGAGTGCCAAAGAGCTTGCTGCGGCCCAACCGGCCCTTGACGCCGCTCGAGATGCTTTAGACTCGCTCGATAAGAACAATCTCATTGAGCTGAAATCTTTCCAGAATCCAGGCAGAGAGGTGAAAGGAGTCATGGCGTTTGTAATGATACTATTATCAGGCAATAACAAACAAGCTAGAAGAGATCTGAGTTGGAAAGCTGCGAAAAATGCACTTTCCAACGTAAGTAGGTTTCTGGAGCAGCTGCATACATTTGACAAGGACAATATTCCTGATTTAATTTTGGAAGTGGTAGAGCCCTACCTTCAGGATCCAAACTTTTCCGGGGAATACATTAAGCCAAAGTCTGTTGCAGCAGCTGGAATATGTGAATGGGCAAGAAATGTGCTAACATATAATCAAGTCTATCGCAGTATGAAGCCGATGAGAGCTGCACTCTCTCGTGCTAACACCCAACTTATGCATACCATTAGCAAGCTTGAAGCTGTTCGAGAAAAGCTTAGTGTATTAGACGGGCATATTGCCAAATTAACGGCATCTTTTCAAACAGCTTTGAATGAGAAGGAGGTATTAGCTCAAAAGGCGACTCAGACACAGAACACTATCGCTTTAGCAAACCGCCTTGTGCAAGGGTTGGCATTAGAAAATGTGCGATGGAGGGAAGCCACAGAAAGTTACAAGAAGCAGCGCGTGTCATTTATTGGTGATGTTCTCATTGCTTCAGCGTATGTGTCCTATACTGGTAGCTTTAGCAAACGTTACAGAGACATGTTACTCTACGAAAAATGGATCCCAAAATTAGAAGATATTAGCGTGAATCCTAAATTTGACCCTTTGTCTATATTGGTCGAAGATGCCGAAGTAGCAAAATGGAACAATGAGGGTCTTCCCAAAGATCGATTCTCAACTGAGAATGCGGCACTAATTAAACACACCCAAAGGTGGCCATTAATTATTGATCCACAACTTCAAGCTCTGATCTGGTTAAAGCACAAAGAGGGGGAGGAAGACCTAAAGATTATCACGACCGATAGTGCCGACTACTTGGACCATGTGGAGAAAAGCATTTCAAATGGCGATCACATTTTAATTGAGAATATTGGAGAATACATAGATCCAATGCTCAACAGCGTGCTGGGCGGGCAAACCATCAAAAAGGGGAAATACATCAAAATCGGAGACCGGGAAATCGATTATGACCCAAATTTTCGACTTTATCTTCACACGAAGTTAGCAAAGCCCCATTTCCCACCAGAGTTGCAGGCCCAGGTCACAATTATCAATTTTACAGTTACTAAACAAGGGCTGGAAGATCAGTTGCTTGGGTCAGTAGTGAGCCAAGAAAGACCAGATTTGGAATCAAAAATGAAAGCATTAACGCTTCAGCAGAATGAATTCAAAATTCGCCTGAAGGATTTGGAAGATGTACTTCTGGCACAAATATCATCTGCAGAGGGAAACTTTTTAGGAGATACAGTTCTTGTAGAGAGTTTGGAAAACACCAAGAACACTGCTCAAGATATTCAAAATCAAGTTGCTGACACTTTGGTCACCGAAGGCAACATTAATGAAATTCGTGAAAAGTATAGACCTGCTGCTCAGCGTGCTTCAATCATCTTTTTCCTTGTGAATGATTTGAACCGCATAAATTCAATGTATCATTTTTCGTTGAGTGAATTTACAGATGTATTTATAATGTCTCTTAAAAAGGGAGAAGAGAGTGATGAGATCAGTGAAAGAGTCCAAAGCTTGGTGAGCTCAATCACTTGGAATTTGTGGCAATATGTAACACGGGCGCTTTTTGAAAGAGACGAGTTAATTTTTACATCCCAGCTTACCTTTAACATTTGCATGAGTGAATCAACTCCTAATTTTTCAAAAGAAGAGTTGATGTTTCTCGTCAAAACCAAGCCATACCCTATGTCTGATCCATGTCCCTTTGACTGGCTCTCCTCAGATAGTTGGGCCAGTATTTCGTACTTGAGTACTTTGCAAAACTTTTCCGAACTCAAGCAAGACATATTGGGGAGTTCAAAGAGATGGAAAAAGTGGTCCGAAAGCGAGGCACCAGAAAATGAACTCATGCCCCAAGAATGGAAATCCAAGTTAATTTACCAGCGACTTTCTATAATCAAAGCCTTTCGTGTGGACCGTATGAAACACGCACTCATGCAATTTATTGAAGAAAAGTTAGGCACAGAGTACATTGGGGCCACACCCCTCCTACTCGAAGACACATTCAAAGAAAGCTCCTGTACAAAACCAATATTTTTCATTTTATCACCTGGTCTTGATCCGATAAAGAAAGTAGCTACCCTTGGTGAGGCAATGGGCTACACTGAAGCAAATGGAAAGTTCATCAATGTGTCACTAGGTCAGGGACAAGAAGTTATTGCGGAAAATATGTTGGAAAAGGCAAGAAAGGAAGGGCTATGGCTTATGTTGCAAAATATTCATTTGGCTCCAAAATGGCTTCTTACCCTGGAAGAGATTTTTGAAGGAATGAAAGTGTCGAAAGATGAGTCGAAAGAAGAAAAGGCGGATTCATTTCGCCTTTTTCTAACTGCCGAACCCTTTGAAAAGGAGCAAGTCATCCCCATTGGTATTTTACAAAGTTGTATCAAAATAACAGATGAGCCTCCTTCTGGGCTAAAAGCCAATATGCTTGTTGCACTCGACAACATACCAGACTCATCCCTGGAGCCTTGTACAAAGGAAACTGACTTTAAAAAGATTCTTTTTTGTTTGTGTTTCTTTCACGCTATTGTTTTAGAGCGAAGAAAGTTTGGCCCAGGAGGGTGGTACGCCCAGTATCCCTTTAGCATCGGGGATCTTTTGATATGTAAAGACGTCCTTTACAACTACCTCGAAAACAGCATCGATGTCCCATGGACTGATATTCGTTATATTTTTGGCGAAATTATGTATGGCGGCCATATTGCTGACCGCTGGGATCGTAGACTATGTGCAACCTGCCTAGAAACATATATCAACAGAGATGTTATGGAAGGATATATTCCTTTGGTTGAAGGCATTAACGTATATACCTCTCCTGATATGGCTACATATAGGCAAAATGTGGAAGACGGCTTTCCCCAAGAAACGTCTTATCTCTTTGGGCTCCACCCCAACTCGGAGATTGAAGTGTTGACTTTATTTACTCGCGAATTATGCGACACACTCTTTCAGCTACGGGGGGATTCTGATACCAACCAGTCGAACACGTCTAAAGAAGACCGAGCAGAGTCTATTTTAGAGGAGGTGATGTCTACGATGCCGGATATGTTCAATATTGAGGATATGATGAATGGGGTTGTAGAACGTGATCCCTATGTTGTAGTGGCATACAATGAAGTGGAAAGAATGAATAGTCTTCTTCATGTAATGAAAACTAGTGTCACTAACTTAACAATGGCTCTTCAAGGAAATCTTAGTATGAATGAATCTATGGAGGTAATGCTTTTGGAAATTTGCAGAGGTGAAGTTCCCTCTACTTGGGAAAAGTTTGCTTATCCGTCCCTCAAGCCTCTTGGGCCCTGGTTCCAAGATATTCGAACCCGCGTGAAAGAGCTCGAAATGTGGGTGGTCGACTTCAAGCTTCCGACGGTGATTTGGATATCAGGCCTGTTCAATCCCCAATCCTTCTTAACTGCAGTCATGCAGACTGCAGCAAGAAAAATGAAGTGGTCTCTCGACAGCACAAAGCTTCGCTGCGATATTACGAAGAAGGAGCGCCATGAGATTGTGTTTCCGGCTCGGGATGGGGTGTATATTACGGGAATGTACATGGAAGGGGCGAGATGGGACACACACACTGGATGTATCCAGGAAGCGTTTGTTAAAGAGATTACCTCCCCCATGCCGGTCATATTCCTAAAAGTACAACAACTGGAATCATCCGAAGACAGTCTCCACAACGTTGCAGGAATCTATGAGTGCCCACTATACAAAACCAAGCTACGTGGCCCAACCTATGTTTGGACAATATCTTTAAAATCTCGTGAGGCCCCTAGTAAATGGGTCTTGGCAGGAGTCTGCTTACTTCTTTCGAACTAACTACATAGAAATGAGGAAGCCATGGCTGGAGTGTGCGACTGAGTGTTAGAGATTTTTCATAAAAAAACCTAAAAACACTGTACACAATAAGGGCTTTGCAACAAATAAAGAAGCATTTTTCGGACAAAAGATAAGAAAAGAAAGTAACGCAAAATAAAGAATTTGAGAATGTGCAGAATAAACAGCTCAACCCTTATTGTTGTACCCGTGTGGGCCTCTTGAAAATATCCCCAAGCTCCGCCACCAGTCCCCTTGCCAGCAGCAGCCAGGACAGGGGCACCTTTTTGGCTGTAATAGGGGTACAGGGATAAAGAGTCTCTAAGGAGACCTCTTGTTCTCTTGTTGATAGCTAGTTGATGGTGTCGAGTGTGGGCTACCAGGATCTATTCTTTTTATCAATCTGCAGGGCGACATTAGAGGAAGGTGGACTGACATGTCTTGGAAAGAAGGACTGTGATTGGCTGTCCATAGCAAGATAAGTAAGCTATTCTACGGTAAGGAATTTTGACATGTTGTAGATGGAGAATGGTTTCCTTGTTTTATTTATAGTTTTTTAACCGAATGGTTTCAAAGATGGATGAAGTATAAATAGGCAAAAGGTGGCTTGGTTTGAGGAGAAAGAGCCAGAAACAAGAAAGTACGTTCAGATATACAAATCAGCTTGTGAATCTTTTGTACAGATTATAGTAAAGTTCAAGATGGAAAGACAAGGGGGCAATACTTTAGTGGAAAAGAAATATCAAAATGCCGATGAATCAATCGCGGAGGAGGGGATGCTTGTGTCCACCACAATGGAAGAGACGGCT
Organism: Ichthyosporea sp. XGB-2017a; assembly: GCA_002811675.1. Taxonomy (NCBI): domain Eukaryota; class Ichthyosporea; order Dermocystida; genus Chromosphaera; species Chromosphaera perkinsii. The sequence goes on along the minus strand of PDIM01000029.1, from coordinate 50,486 downwards.
AGCACTCCCGCGTGTGTAGAATGGAAGATGAACCGCAAACCATCTGGATGGGCGGAGTTTCTCAATCTGTTCATGACGGTGGTCTGTGTGAGCAATTACTACGTCCAGATTCCCACAGGGCCTGACTACACAGAACGAGTTGGTGCGCCAAAGTCCATGTCTGGTGTCATGCTGGGCTTGGCCCCGCTTATTGGAATTCCCAGCTTGTTTCTTTGGTCCTTTGTGTACCGCCAAGTTGGATTCCGACGGGCTTTTGTCATTGTCAATTTCGTGGCCTTGATTAGTAATCTTCTTTATGCCCTCTCTGAAACCAGTTTGTCCTCGGCCCAATTCTACATCTCTCGTGCATTGGTAGGCGTTGCTTATACATTAAGTCTCAGTGTTAATTGGATATCTCAGTCTTATGGTTCGTCTCTTGTCAAAATGGCATCCGGGAAGCTCAGCACCGCAGTAGCCCTCGGAGTGGCTGGGGGAGCCATTGTTGCTGCTCTACTCAGTTTAGGAGAAGCCAGGGTAGGTAAGGTGTATTTTGACAAGATGACATTGCCTGGGTGGTTCTATGCTGCAATGTCTCTCTTTTTTATGGTTGCATTTTGGTTTTTGTTTGAGGAGCCAGAGCCACGACCAGAATGCGATGTTGCGTGCCCTGTATGTGTGGATGAAGATGCTAAGAAGGAAGAAAGCACTATTTCTACCCCTGTATCTGATGCCACAAGACGCCGAACCACGTGGATGGTCATTTCCTTGCTTGTAATGAATGGATGTGGTCGCTTTTCTCTTGGTGGCTTTGAAGCAGCTGCCCCATTTATTGCAGATTACTTTTTCGGATGGTCCGTTACACTGGTATCGGTATTCTTGGGAGCTATTGGATTAGCTGTTTTCCCAGCTTTTTACATTCAGCAGCGATACCTGTCTCATATCTCTGAGAAGAAGATGGCTGCTGTTTTGATCTTTACAAATTTGGCAGCCAACATAGTCCTTTTACAATACGGAGAGACATTGTCCGAGTCCCAGTATATCATTGGTGGTAGCATTCTCTTCATCACCCTTTCTCTTCTTTTCGGAATTATGCAATCTCTCTTCATCAAACTCATACCCGCAGACTTTGGGCGCGGTCTCAAAGTGGACGTGGGCATCGTCAGTCTGGGTTCCATGGCTGTGGGGCGAGCTCTGGGGACGGCATTGGGGTCACAATTCCCAGGCCACCCACAACACGAAAATATAATTATGGGCGCATGTCTTGTCGTCATGTTCATCCATCTCATCCTCCTTCTCCTGTGCTATACTGGGCTTACTGACCCAAACATTGTCAAGTCAAAGCCACAGAAGTAAAGCAAAATATGGATAAAGCCAATACCTCCTTTTCCATGTACTCACTCTTTCCGATCGTACTCAATTAAAGAAAAAACAAAGATATTAAAAAAACAGTAAACCGAGGCCTCGAGTAAACCATTTTTTCCGCACACACACACACACACCTTTTTTTTTCTGTTTTTGTCTATTAAAACAAAACTATTGTTCAGATGTTTTCAAAAAGTATTCATGATTGGATGCTTATGCATAGGAGAGTATTTATTTTATAGCTAGGTAGTGCATGAGAGAAGTAGAGCAAAGTATTTAAATAGGAAATATACTCTGTTACTGTTTAGTAACCAGCCAAAGAGTTTTCAACGACAGGCTTCAACAATGCATAAAATCCAGCACTGACAAGACCAGCAGCAGGGAGAGTTACAACCCAGCTGATGAAAATACCGGAAAACAATGACCAGTTAACAGCATTCTTTCCTTGCTTATTGCAAAGGCCAACAGCAACAATTGAACCAACACAGCAATGGGTAGTGGAGACCGGCATTTTCAAGTAAGAAGCCAAAAGAACGGCAGTGGCAACACCAAGTTCGACAGCCACACCACGGGAAGGAGTGATTTTGGTCATTTTATGTCCGACAGTCTCAATAACTTTTCTTCCCCAGATGGCCAAACCAACAACGATACCAACACCACCAATGGTCATGGCGACATAGCTCATCTCAACTTCGTCTTCAACTACATTGGTGTCGTAGATAGAGAAAATAGATGAAAGAGGGGCGGCAACATTACTCAAGTCATTTGAACCATGCGCAAAAGCGGCATAACAAGCGGTGAGAACTTGGATAGCAGCAAAACGACGTTCGACAAAGCTATCAAAGATTTCGGTGTTGGAGTGAAGCTTGCCAGTCTTTTCGGTGTGGGTAAAACCATCCTCTCTGTCTTCAAGGCGAACGGCCTTCTTCTTTGGCTTGGCATCAACTTCAGTTTCCTTGGGGGTAACGGAAACGTCCTTCTCCAGATCCTTTTCCACACAATCAGCTTCATCACCAAGGTCGAGTTCTTCGTTTTGAAGTCTTTTGAAAAGGTAAGGGACAAACAAAAACTCAGCAATAAGAAAGACAACGAACCCAATTCCAATGGAAATCAAAGGACCAATCCATACCCAGTCACCATCCTTCTTCTTCTTGTTAAAAGCAAAGATAGAGACGAGGAAGAAAACAGTACCGATAATCATAGAGGCATAGACGTGAACTCTTTTCAAGCCAACTTCAGGGTCAACTCGCAGGATGAAGTGTCTGGTGGTCAAGTACAGAATAGCTGTCAAAACTCCAGCGAAAACGGGAGAGACAATCCATGATAAGCAAATTTTTCCGACTCCGAACCAATCAACACCCTCAGATGGACTCTGGCACAGGGAAAATCCAATAATAGCTCCAACAACAGCGTGTGTGGTGGACACAGGCAAAGTAAGAGCAGTAGCAAAAGCAACCCAAGCAAAGGCACCAAACAAAGCGCACAACATACCCAACATAAGGAGGGCTGGGGTGTTGTCAAAAATGCTCACCTCAACAACCCCTTTGCGCATGGTGTCAGTGACACCTCCTCCCAAAAGCATGGCTCCGCTCAAGTCGAAGATTGCAGCAATGATTACAGCTTGGGTGAGAGTCAATACTTTAGAACCAACGGAAGTTGCGAAAGAGTTGCTCAAATCGTTACTTCCCATGGCCATAGCCAAGTTGAAGGCCATGATGATACCAATGGCAACAATCCAGGACACGGCCTGGAGCTCAACAACACCGAAAATGGGGTCCAACATGATGATTTATAAAATTATTTAGAAACCCGAAAGAAAAAGCTTTTTCGAAGATTTACCGTGGTGTATTATGTCAACAAAAGCGCTTGAAAGATAGATTTTCAAATGATACTTTGGATAACTACAGAAACAGTTGAGTAGAAAGTTACTCTGCTTTTATAGCTTTTCCAGTTGAGCAGAAGCCACAGAAGTATCCTATGAAAGAAACGAAGAAGCTAGGCACTTTGCATTGCTTGACGACTGACACAGAGTAGCAATTAGTCACAGGGCAAAAGGGGGTAAGGGAAATAAATGACTACTAAATATGGTAGAAACGTACCTCATTTGGAAGAGCTATTAACATATTTGTCAGAAAGGACCCCATTTTGGGATAAAAGAGGAGGCGTGCTGCTTGTGAGGATTGTGATTGGCCAAAACAGGGAAAGGAAGAAACATCTTCATTGAGTGGGGTCGTGTTGAAAAGGACAGTTTGTATTGGTTCTCTAATCTCATATTTTGTGTGTAATATAGTAGATGCCTGTTATACTCTTGGCATATTACTGCTCCACCAGTCCAATATCTTCTCTTTTACATGCATAGACTCAGCAGAGATTCCACGCTATACATCCTGAGGTACATCCGTGGGAAATGTAAGGTGGGGCTGTAATTTTAATGCAATAGAAAATAATTGGCTGACTGCCTGTCATCATCCTTTTGTAGGTACTTACAGTAGTTATGAAATCTCATGAAGAGTGAACAGACGTACTTGCACACAAATTCATCTTCTTTGAATTCGTATTGTTATGTTTGAGTTACTGCATTTTTACTCACGAGCTCTAGTACTCTTGTAGCATTAGTGGATCCTCATGAGCTGGTTATTAAAACTGCAAATTGTTATCAGAATTTAATCATCTTATTGGAGTATTGATTGATATTGTTGAAGTTTCTGTTCGATTGTTATGTTCGCGTATTACATGTGAGACCCTTCCCATTATTGGGAATGAGCTACATTTGGGATTTTAACTTGAAAGAGAGATACATACAGCAAAAGATGTTCACATGACTGAAAACAGTTGATCTATTTTTATGTGTTACAAATTCCAAGGAAGGATGTGTTTTCGGTAAAGAGCCGAGCGATGGATGAGGCATGCAAAAAAATGCGTCTCCTCTTTTTACATAAACTTCCCGAACATACTTTATCCAAATCCATTTTGCTAGAAAGACGAAAAAAAAAAGACCAGCTCATCTTTGAATTTTCGTTGTTATTTGGTTCCCTTGTCTGCGGCTCTTCTTTAAAGAGAGAGATGCCAAAGGCAAGAAGAAAAAAAAAGTGGCAAAAAATAGGGAGATTTCTCAGAACAGAGCTAGACGAGAAGAGGTGCTTTGGCCGCAACCGATAGAAACAGTTTTATGTACCTTAGGAGTATCCTGGAGACATGAACGTTCAGCAAAAGGGCTAACATTCTTGTTTTATTTTACCATGGTTGGGATATATTAAGGCACAATGTATTCCAGCTTCCAGACTTCCAAACGAACAACAAGAAGAAGCAAGAAATCCTCCCTTCAGATACTTTGAGAAACAAAAAAAAATAAGCATTTTTATTTCTTTTACTTTCATTGTCTTATCAAAAACATGCATCCTCTGTGTCACTAAAAGTCTCATTCAAGAAAGGGTGGAACATCTGAGAATAAGGGTGCTAGTCACTAGAGTCAAAAAAAAATAAAAAGCTCTCCGACCGGGAATTGAACCCGGGTCTCCCGCGTGACAGGCGGGGATACTCACCACTATACTATCGAAGATCCTCAACAAACCAGCCAAGTGAGCTCGCCGAGCGAAAACACAAAGGCCTGGCCATTAGAATGGAATAGCCTTTCTTTACTGAAATAAAAGCGAAAGGAATTAAATGATAGTCGAAGAAATCTTGCTTGTTTCAGAACAGAAATAAACACCATCTACAGTTCCTGAAACAAACAGGGAATTAGATGTGATGGTCGCAGAAAAATCGAAAAATCTTACTTGTTTCGGGACGGAAATGAACGCTACAGTTTCTGAAAGAAAAAAAAAAAAAAAAAAAAAAAAAAAAAAAAAAAAAAAAAAAAAATTAAACAAAAAAGAAAAAAAAAAAAAAAAAAAAAAAAAAAAGGAAAAAGGCAAAAAGGCAAGGAGAAATATTTGGCGCCAAAAGGGAGGAGAGGTTTAGGGGTAGGGTTATTAATTTCTGAGGGTCTATCTGTGCGACTTTAGGTGGAATATTCTAGAAATAAAATAATTATCATCCCTCCTTAAGCTTTTCCCATTCAAAAAGTTTTTTCTTTGTGTGTTGGTTTTTTTTTCTTTGGTAGTTTGGTTCTTGTTTCTTTGGCTTTTTTTTTATCTTTTCTTTTGTTTCATTTTTGTTTTTATTTCAGATCGACATTAGTGTGGTGTGAAGGGATCTGCACTTTTGGTTGTTGTGTATAGGAAGGTGTGATATATATATATACGCAAGTCAAGTTTGGTGAGTGGAGTGCTTGGACGGAATCTTTTTTTGTTTGTTTTTTGTGTGTGAATAATAATCATGGCAAAGTGGGGCGAAGGAGATCCTCGTTGGATTGTTGAAGAACGAGCTGATGCAACCAATGTAAACAACTGGCACTGGTAAGTATTGATAAGCGTGGCTATCTGTATCGTGGGGAAGAGGGAGAGGACCTTGCAAGACAGTGGTAACGGGAACTAATACTTTCTTGTATTCTGTGCACGTGTAGGACTGAAAAGAATTGCTTCCCGTGGTCGAAGAAGAGGTTGGAAGAGCTTTTTACTACTGACTTTGAGGTTGAAGATGATGTGCACGGAAAGGCGCGTGTCCACAAAGTGGAAGTGGAGGGCGAATGTACTGCATCTAACAGGAAGGCCAAGGTTATCTTCTTTTGGGAAATCAGCCTAAAGGCTCATTGGAAAGGCGAAACACCGGAAGGTGAAAAGGTTAACGGGGAGGCGAAAATCCCCAACTTAAGTGAGGAAAATGATTATACGGACATTGAATGGGAGGTTAATACAAAGACGAATAATCAGTTTGGCGCCGCTTTGAAGGAAGTTATGCGCAAAAAGGGACTGCATCTGTGTCAGGACCGCATCAAGACATGGATGAAGGAACTCAAGCAAGAGCAATCTCAAGGAATGGTTCTTCCCACGGATAAGAAAGGAGACTCTCCTGCTGCCACCGCCAAGTCGGCGGCGAACAAGACGACTTCGAATTCCAATACTATCAATAATTCTAATTCCACAGCGAGGCCAGCGCAGCCAAAGACTGGTGTTAAATGCAAAGACTATAAGGGTGAGATTCACTTCCGTTGCTCAACAGGAATGATGTTTGATATTCTCACAGATTCTGGACGGGTGCAGGCGTTTACACAGAGCCCTGCCAAAATCGAAGCTCGTGTTGGGGGCAAGTTTGAGATGTTTGGAGGAAACGTTGTTGGCGAATTTATTGAGTTGGTTCCGGGGAAGAAGATTGTTCAAAAATGGCGCTCCCAGAGCTGGCCAGAGGGTCATTACAGCACAGTGACAATGGACTTGGATCAGGAAAGCGACCAGATGAAGCTCACAATGAGACAGACTGGTATTCCTGAGAGTGATTACGGACGAACTGTGGAGGGATGGAACAGCCATTACTGGCACAAAATTAAGGTGATTTTCGGAATGACCCTGATGTAACTAAAGAAGCACGAGAATGTACTATTTAAGCAGAACTGGGAAAGACTTGTCCTTCATGCTTCCTTGTTTTTTTTTCTTTTTTCTTTTTTCTCTTAACTTTCTTTCCAGTTGCTGCATAATTCGCTTGCAAGTGGATTGTTTCCCGTTGTGCGGAAATAAAGCATGGGGTGGATAAATACAATTGAATTTTGTTCTTATTTACACGCTTACATTTATTGACTAATCATACAGTCGAACAATATGTACATTTTGAATGGCAAGCAAAATTGGGTGTTGATATTTCTGCTTGCTTACCTTTTTTTCCTTCATCCTTTTTCTTTGCATTTTGTACTAAAAGGCCTGTCACAGGGATCATTTTAGAACGGCAGGCGAATAGCCATTTTAAACAACAGTTGCACCTTCAGGGATCTCTGACCCGGTATTGACCAACTCGATATCTTTTTTGCTTGTCCTGGTTGTTGTCTGTCCCTCATCCTTCTTGTACTTGCGGTACATAAAGTAGCCGAACAAAGCGAGGAGAATAACGGCAATGGGGATACCAATACCAAGACCAATTGCTAAACCGTTGCCATCATCGCTGTCTGAGGAGTCGCCTGGTGCATCTTCCATGTTAACAGTTCCGATACGCTCGTTGGTGCAATCCGTAGGAGTGGTACATGACCCTTCGCTTGTACACTGCTCAAACGCTTCCAATCCTGGAACATTATCGACAATGGCCTTAAGTCCACCGAGATGGTCTTCGGTACGTTCATCAAGGGAGCGGGATTCGTCAACAACAATTCTACCAAAAATCTTCTGCAATTCTTCAGAGGAATTAATTTCCTTTAACCGATTGGTAATTGATTGCACTGCTTTATCGGTTTGACCTTCATTAACCATGTATGCATGGCTAGGAACTTTACCAAACCCATTGGCAGACACTTCGGGCAGAATAGTCAATTCATCTCTAGTTTTACAAGTTTCAGAATTCTCTGGCAATGCACAGAATTCATCAAGGGTGGTGCTCTTCACAAAAGCAACATCACAGGCAAACTCCAAAAGACCTCGAATGGCACCGAAATATCCAGCGTATCTGTTGGTCGCATCCAGTCCTCCATCGGTTTGTGCACACCCTTCCACAATTCCAACCATGCCCTCTACTTTGGGAGGGGCACATGATTTTGAGAAGAAGCTTTCAATCGTGACTTTTACTGGACTAGTACACTGATCAATTCCAACATTTTGGTCTCCATATACTGCCATATAGCCTTTTCGAATAGCGTACGACGTTGGGAAAAACATTCCAGCGCTCTTCAAAAACCCGGTGTGGCACGAGCGAAGTCCTTTCAAATCGCCAAAATTCTCAATTTTTGAGGACGCTCTTCTTCTGCTTGTTGGTTTCCTAATAAAAGCAGTGGGTGTATAGAATGGAGTTTTAGTCACTGGATTTTCTTCAACAGCAACTACCTTTTGCTTGTGGGATTTCATTCCGGTATATCCCTCCAAAGCGTCGACTACAACCACATCAACGGTTCTCTTCTCAAGAGCTTTAACACCAGAAGGTACAGCAGCCGCATCCATATATACGCCATTAGCAGCAGCTTCAGCCTTGAAATGCTGACGTGCGGCGCTCAATTCGGAAGCGCTGGTTGAGTCAGGGAGAGCAAAGACCAACGGATTGCCTTCTTCTCCTTTGCTGTTGCTCACCCAACACATTCCCGGCCATGACTGAGAGCAATCTGCATTACTGCTTTGACTTTCGCATTTCGTTTCAGCGGCCACCAAACCAGGTACATTATCAAGGTTCTCACTATATGAACGCATATGCTCCTCTCCAGAAATATCGGCACGCTTAATTCCCTCAAAGCTTGATCCAACAGCCTTTTTCAATTCTTCATCATTCAGCAATTTCTTGAGAACATCGGTGATTTGCGCATTCTGGTCACTCGTGAACTTATTTGGTTTGGTCCAGTAACTATGCGAGGGAACTCGTCCAAACCCATCTTCTTGAACCTCTTCTAAGCGTACAAATTTATCCTTATTCTTACAAGCACTGCTTTCGGGCTCAGCTTTACACAAGTCCTCCGGTGTGGAATCCTTTACAAATGCCACATCGCATCTATTTTCATCGAGTCCTTTCAGCGCACCGAAGTAACCACCATATGCATCAATACCGGAACAAGAGTTTTGTTGCCAACAGAAATCACAAATCGCTACACCTCCAGCTTTACTTCCAGGCGCACAAGAACGATCAAAGAAGGATCTCAATGTTGTTTTCAAAGGGCTATCACAGTTAAAAAGAGGAACGTCATTATTTCCTACAAGTTTCATACCAGTAACGGCTTCATTCCGCAGGGCCCAGCCAATTGGCATCAACATACCAGCACTTTTAGCAAAGCCTGTGTGACATGACCTAAGACCTCTCAACTCACTGAACTTCTTGACAATGTTTGTACGGTCGGAGCGCACCCAAGCCATTGGCTTATAGAATTCCGGTGTTTCCAATGCAATCATTTCGTGTTTGAACTGCTTCAAGGCAACTCGAGCGTCAGCACCATCGTAGTACATAACATCAGCGAGCCCTTTCTCCAGCGCTTCAACATGATTGTGATTTTCGGTCACTACGGTAACATCCAATCCCAAATTATTTTCAGCCTTTCCGTAGAACTCATTAAACGTTTTCACAGTTTCATCGTTCAATCCAGGGAAACCAAGTTTGACCTTGAGAGTACCATTATCCTCTTCATTGGGTTTGTCATCGTCATTTGGGGTATCATCCTTATCACCGCTTCCAGGAGCACCAGAGCAGTTTTCGGGAACAGCTGCGCAACTTCCATTATCGGTACATGTAAGGTATGCATTCAGCCCAGGGACATTATCGATAATTGTTTTCATTGACGCCAGGTGTTTAGAGGAAGCGGCTGTTGTTCCAGGAACAACTCCACTCAGCAACGCCAATTCCAACACTTTCCCACTCTGAAATCCTTTGATAAGATCATTGCTCATTCCCACCAAAACGTTAGCAACAGTTTCCGATGTACTACTACTAATGTCTCCACGAATCATCAGCGGATGGTTAGGAACAACACCAAAACTATTGTTGTTGTCCCCTTCTAATGGCAGTATCTTCAGTTCATCAGTCTTGGAGCACCATGACGCTTTATCATTGCCCTTGCAGTAGTCTTCCAAGGTGGTATCTCTCGCAAACGCTACATCGCACACGCCGTCCACCAAACCACTCACGGCACCATCATAACCGGCATACGAGTCGCTGCTGTCGCATCCAGTTGATTCGCCACACAATTCGCAAATACCCGATTGCCCGGATTTTTTGGCTGGAGCACATGATTTGTCAAAGAAATTTTCCACTGAAGCTTTTAAAGAACTTTCACATGCAACAATATTGGCATCACCATTTACAGTTTCAAATCCAGTAATTTTTGAATTTGCAACGGCATATCCAATGGGATAGTACATTCCCGCGCTTTTCAGCATTCCGGTGTGACAAGATTTCTTTCCCTTCAAATCGGCAAAAGAACCTAGCCCAGAATCTTTCTTGACGTACGCAACAGCTTGGTATCCCTCATTTCTTTCACGGGAATCCGTCACTTCAACAGCCAAAACTTGCATACTATGAGCTTTCCATGCTACATAAGCAGCCGAGGAATCAAAATCGACAACATCAACTAGACCTTTGTTTACTTCAGTAGTACTTGTGGAAAATGGATAAATGTCCATAAAAACATCAGACTCCTTCGTCTTGAAGTATTTGATAAACTCACTTTGAAGCGATTTATCAACACCAGGTAAACCGATGACAATAGGGTTTCCGACTCTCTTCCCCTTGGTCGAAATATCGTGACAATAGTCCACCTTTTCCAAAACACAGCTTGAACTTTTAGAGCACTGAAGGTATTCTTCGGTGAGACCAGGAACATTATCCAAATTACTGCCAAAAGACTGCAGCAGTTCGTCTGTGGCGGCATCCGTGCCCGGGGTTTTGTCCCCAATCTTTGTATACCCTTCAATTCCCTCTCCAAATAATTGAACCATATAGTCGGGGAATGCCTGCACTTTATCAATAACTTTGTTCGCCGTAGAAGAGGACATAACAGTGGGGCTGGCCATCAGAGGGTGATTGGGAACATTACCAAAACCAGTTTCACCAAGGGTTGACAATGTCTCGTAATCATCAATATTTTCAGGACACCAACTCTTCTTATCACTTCCTTTGCAAAAGTCTTCAAATGTGGTTGACTTGGCAAACGCAACATCACATTCACCTTTCACAAGCTGGCGAATAGCACCGTCATAACCGGAGTAGATTCCCTTCCCGTCTGGAATAGAACACTCGCTGGATGAACACCCACTACAAACACCAACCTCATTCTTGGTTGAAGCAGGAGCACAGGTGCTCGAAAAGTATTCGGCAACGGTGGCTTTCAAAGGGCTATTGCAATGATCAATTGGCGTGTTGGAATTTCCTAGAGCAACCATACCTGTATCCTTGGTGTTCTTGATGGCCCATCCCACAGGCATAAACATCCCGGCACTTTTCAAAAAACCAGTATGACATGAGCGCTTATTGTTCAGTTCTTTAAATGTACTTAATTTGGCACTCTTTTTAACCCATGCAGTAGCAACGTACGACGTCGACGTTCCCTTTTTCTCAACAGCAAAAGCTTTCAAATTTTCGGTTTTTGAACCAACCCAAGCCAAAGAACTGTCCATTTCGGCAATATCAACATGGCCAACACCCAAGGCGGTAACTGGAGAAAACGAGCTCGGTAAAGTAAATGCCGTCATGTACAAATCATCCTTAGTTCCAATTTCGGCAAAATACTCTCTCACTTTATCAGTCACAGCTTCTTTAACACCAAAAACAACGGGGTTGAGTTTTTTACCTTTACTGTCAATGTCATTACAGAAACTTGGGGTAGCGTGGCACTCAACATCATCACCGGAGCCATTTTTACATTCCAAATAGTTAGTTACACCTGGTAAACTATCGAGACTAGTCATATAATCCTTGTAAAACATTGTAGTGGCTTCACTACGAGAAGTACCCTCTGTCGAGAGGATTTCCACGCCAGAAAAGGAACCGTAGTACTTCAAGAGATCCTTGCCTTTGAGACCTATAATGACATTTTCAATTTTTCGGATATCATCTGAGGTATATGAGCTACCTCCAGCATGCTTTTCAGCAATAAGAAACCCGTGACCTGGAACTTCACCTAGTCGTGTATTCTTGCTCTTAAGCTCATCCAATTCTTCGATGGTATCTTTATCACTGCACCATGATGGCTTGTCGGTGACCGAACTGCCACAGTAGTCTTCCACGGTAGTGGTGCGAGCAAAAGCCACATCACAGTTGTCAGAAAACAGTCCACTCAAAGAACCACCATATCCACTAATAGATTCCTCATTCTTATTACACTCATAGCGGTTAGTCGTGCCAGAACATCCAGAACAGATAGAAACCTCGCCTTTCTTGGACCCGACAGCACATGACTTGGAGAAGAAGGCTTCGACAGTACTCTTCAACGGAGAATTACAGGCATCCACGGGTGCATTAACATCACCAACAACTTCAAACACTTTTTCGTTCAAAGCATAGCTCACAGGCATAAACATACCGGCAGATTTCAAGAAACCAGTGTGGCATGACCGCTTTCCTTTAAGATCAGCAAAAGTCTTGATACCAGAACCTTTCCTTACCCATGCAGTGGCCTTGTACTTAGCGGAAGACTGTCCTTGGAGGATTTCAGACGCAACGAGATTAAATTTGTACCTCTTGTGACCAATTCCGGCAGCTACAGCGTCCATTTCGGCAACATCAACTTTCCCATCTTTGAGGTCACCAATGGCCCCAAAAGAGCACACAGCCTCAATGAAATATCCGTCTGCTGTCTTCAATTCGGTAAAATAATCTTCAAATTTGGTCTTTACAGACGCGTCATCTTCTTGACAAGGAACTCCAAATTTAAGAGGGCTTGCTTCTGTGGCAACTCCATCAGCTGATACCAAAGTTCCGGCCCCACAAAATGCTGCAATCACAAACAGTAAGGCACAAAGTCTGCTATTCATGGCTGTATGTGAGTGTGTAATCGTACTGCTGTTGCTTTCCTAACCAACAAATCAAAACAAAAAAAAAATTACCAACAACAACAAATCTGCAAGTACAGACCAGATAAGCAAATCAGAACAGCGACAACGGGAACTTGCAGGTGTACACAACCACGCAGCTAGTTATAAAGGCCAAAGACACGAGGCTGCAGCTGGAGGAAGAAGAAGAAGTACTCAACAATGTCCCCCCCCCCCCCCCGCATATTTTCCTCCTCCGTCTCCGTCTTCTTCTTCATACACCATCATCATCATTTCTCTTGCTTCATGTATATTATTCTTCTGTACTCTCTGGTACTATACAGTCTACAGACTCGGGCCAGGTTCACATCTTTGTACAAGTTACTACTATAATTAATGGGCGCAGAGTCGAGTGAGGAGTCCCGGCCTGCTTAAATTTTGCATTTGTGGACTTGTTTCAACCCCTTTAGCTTATTCTTGGCCATCAAGTGACCGCGATGTCAGTAGTGACTAATAGACAATGGTCCAATGTCAGGAAGGAATGTGTAAGCAACCCCTTCCAGCTGTTATCTAGCTCCCGGATGGTCCCCGAACCCTTTCGTTGACCATGCCATCATCACTCGGGACTAGAGTCTCGGACTCTTCCTTTTATAAAGATACATTCCATTGACCCCGTTATGGGCACAGGAATTTTCTTTTTTCTTTTTTCTTTGTCTTTTATTGTTCTGTTTTTTGTTCTGTTTTCTTTTTCTCGTTCTGATAGCAACACAACATTTTGTTTTAGTTCTCTCTCAGGCCGGGTGACACAGCTCTGTGTGTGATTCATTACTGTTGATTCATTACTGTAATTACCTTCTCTGTTCCATCTCGCTGTCCCATTGTCGGACAGTGGAGACCGGAACTATAAGAAAAGCTGCTTCACTTCTTATTTTTAGTTTTAGTGGCCTCGT
>PDIM01000029.1:6296-34964 GCA_002811675.1 Ichthyosporea sp. XGB-2017a | reverse complement strand
AATTTGGATCGAGGGCGCGTGTGCAGTTGGTGGTTTGTTTTTGTTTGGGTTACATTGTAACTTTGGGAATGATATTAGAAATGGGCAGCTGTACTAGAACTTTTCCCTAGTATAATAATTAGGGAAGCTTCCGATGAAATGCAAATATACCCGATCCATTCAGAAAGAGCCTTGGAAAGACAAGTAAAAGCCCTTCTTTATCTCTAATTATAGGCTCACAGCTCCCTTAATTCAATCGCTTAGTTCAATCGGGGACTTAATTGCCCCCTTTTACGTCGTCATATGGTTCCAGAGTCTAGACGCTTCCATAATTTGAAAGATGACTGTCCTTATATATCGTTTATTGAATGAAAACCACCAAATTCAAAATACAAAAATGAAAGGCATCTATCTAAGACCATTGGTTCGAAAATTTTACTATTGAGTCACCAACTAAACGCTGTCTCAATTTCTAATAAAACTTACCGCTGCTTTCCATTCAGGGGCGTCCCGAACAAAAGAAATTGGAAAGTCAAGGAGAAACGCAAGCTAAAATAATGTTCACTAACAAGATTATTGACTTGTTTGAGATTTAACTTCTATTAAGAGTTCATTTAATAGAAGAAAGGTCTTTTCCATACTGTTAAAATAATTTCGTCGTAATTGGGAAAGCTATAAAAATTCAAGAAATAGATTCAGCATGAGCAAGCGCTTATTAAGTGAGGAAGATTTGGTTTATGACGAAGTGTCGATTCCAAAAGAAATGAGAGAGAGTGAAGCAACTGTGCTTGGCCCATTGACCACTCAAGCACCTCTTGGGACGCAAGAGTCGCTGTACGCCAAACCCACTGCCGCTGACCCAACTCTTCAAGCCATCAATTCCCTTTATGACCAGCCAACTAGTGCTGATACGATGTCGGAGTCATTGTACGACTCTCCAACGGTTGCAAGGGCGGGAAAAGGCGCAAACACTGCCGGGGGTCTGTATGAGGATGACCATAACTCTCTTTATCAAGATCCTGAAGCACTGTCTGTAGTTGGCGCCGCTGGACAAGGATATAGCACAGAAAATTTAGATATGCCCACCGAAAACCCAAAAGCGTCGAAGTATAGGCGAAGAAAGTTTGTCATATTGGGAGTTGTTGCGTTTGTTGTTTTTGCCCTTGTTCTGGGTATTGGTCTAGGAGTGGGATTGAACAATTCTGACTCAACATCATCAGGTGGGTCTGGAGACGGAGGAGGAATTTCAACAGTTGATGATGGAACAACGACTTTGCTATCTACTTTCGCCGACCCCAGCCCAAGTACGACAAATTCAGAGTCAAACTCTGGTGCTGCAAGCATTACATCTAATGCGGTATCCACCTCAGCGTTTACTTCAAATACACATGGCCCAAGCGCAATCGAAATTGTTTCTAGTGGCAGCGCCCTGTCGGTTTCGGTGATCTCCACGGTGACATCTTCGATAGTAACCACTCCTGTAGTAACTATACCCCCTTCATCGACGACAAGCTCCTCCCCAGTGGCCGCCACCACCTCTCCAAAGTCTAGCAACCCCACTGTGGTGACAACTAAGCATCCTATAGCAACAACCCAATCACCCTCTCCTGTTACTACTGATGAGTCAACTACCACCCCACCTCCGGCTCCTACCTCAAAAGAAACTACCTCAGACCTTCTTCCCGCAACTACGAATGAACCAACCACTGTACTATCCACATCCTCTACGTCTGATACGCCAAGAACTACTGGCGAGCCAACCACTGATCCGTCCACTTCGTCCACTTTTGTTCCTCCAGCAACAACTGATGAGACAACCACTGTGCCACCCCCTTCTCCTACATCTGATACTAGCCCCTTAACGAGTGATGAGTCTGCCACCGTCGCATCCATCCCTCCCACTTCTGACATTCCCTCAACAGCTGCTAGCGAACCAATAACCACTGCTCCATCCGTTTCTCCTACTTCGGATCCCCCTCTAATTACATCCCCTCCCGTGACGGTAAGTCCTATACCCACAACTACCACAACAACAACCGCTTCAACAACTATAGATGATCCTCCTGTAACGATATCCCCTTCTCCAACAACGGTAAGTCCCTCAACAGCAGAAGCAACGACAGCCCCCTCCACTACTAGCACTACCACTGCCACTACTACTACAGTAGATTTTCCTTCTACTACATCAGCATCGACCATAACTTCACCAATTGGTTCGACTTCTGGGAACTCTCCTTCGCCCTCCTCCACTCTCCCCAAGTAGTAATGAAGCTACCCATCTTGTTGCGTAAGAAAATTTGAAGAAGAGATGCATCCGAAAGATTCAAATGGGGAGATAGAGAAAGGAAAAAGGGAGTACGCAAATGTCTGTGGGAATCTGTAGTTTTATTGTTAAGCTTTTGGCTCTTCGGATTGCGGTGGTAGATGGTTGATGTTTGCTGCGCCCAAATACTTGTTTCACGCCTCTTAATTTTGCTAATACCTATTATTGTTTTTTGCCCATTGTGTTGTAATTTCGATAGGTAACAGTAACGACACTCTAATTTTTATTTTCAAAAGAAGAGGACAAGAGAATTATGTTCAACATTGGTCTTCAAATATATCAAGCCAAAGTCAACCCCTTTAACCAATAAAACTAAGCAGGGAAAGGAATTAGGGAAGTGGCTTCAGAGGAGAGAGCCTCAACCCCACCTTCTCCTTTCAAGGAGTTGTTCTCTATCTCACTTTTTCTTTATTAAATTTTCATTTCTCACCTGCGTGCTTACCTGCTCCACCAATGCTTTTTGACTGTTGGAGGGGCACCGCTGGTAGTTGCTGTAGTGGTGGGAGCCGCAGTTGTTGTCGGGGCAGTTGTTGTTGTAGTTGTTGGTGGAACGGTGGTTGTTGTCGTCGTTGTGGCAACAGTCGTTGTCGTTGTCTGGACAGTTGTTGTCGTTGTTGTTGTCGTTGTCGGAGCAACTGTCGTTGTAGCCGTTGTTGGGGCAACAGTGGTTGTGGTTGTTGTTGGGTTCACTGTAGTTGTTGTTGTTGTCGTCGGAGCAACTGTTGTAGTTGTTGGCGGTACGGCGGTTGTTGTCTCCACTGTGGTTTCCGTAGTTGGCTTTGCGGTTGTTGTTGCAGCAGTCAATTGCGTGGTGGTGGGTGCAGCAGAGGTAGTCTGCTGGGAGCTGGTGGGAGACACCGGGACATCACCACCCCCTGAAGATGAGTCAGACTTCAATCCAAGACCGAGGCCAACTCCCAAGGCAACCCCGACTAGCACCACACATGCTGCAATGATACCTGCCACCATTAACTTCTTCTTTCGCCCTGCATTTTTCTCTTCCGGGAACACGTACATATCGGCTCTCTCCACCTCTCCCACACTCATATTCACACTGCTGTGCTGGGCATGATGAGTTTTAGAGGAGCCAGCCACATAGCCCCCCATTCCTCCTCCACTGCTCTTCCCACTCACCGTGGGTGTATCGTACACAGACTCTTCGCCAAGGGGATCCCCACCACCAAAGCCTGTATGGCCTCCGGCCGTGGAGTACGCGCTCTCCGCATTGGAGTATACTCCCTCTGATGTTTCCGCCACATCGTAGTGGTGATGTGGTGAACTCATCTCCTTTTCGTTTTTCTATCCAACAAAACTAAAAGACTCCTCCAACTCCAGACCAAGTCAAGTCAGGTCAAGGTAATCTGTCTCAATAACAATATACACCAAGTCCTTAATAACACAAAGTCTCTCACTCTCACGAAATAAATAATTAATACAACACGAAGGGGTTAGGGGACATGGGATTGGGGAGGCGTGCAGCTGTGCAGTGTGAGCAGTGAGCCCTTCGTTAACTATGGGATCCCCCATACAAGAAGAGTTAGTTTCAGGAGTCAAACCATCAGGTAGGGGAGGAGGAGTAGGAAGAGGCAGAGAAGGAGGACAGGGAGGTGTGGTGTGTTGTGGGTAGATCCTGTGTGTGTTTGATTCTTTGTTACTACCTCTCCACCTGTTACTTCCCTTGTGTGGGATCCTCGGCTCCTCTCTGTGTACTACTCCTTCTTGGTCTAGTCTAGTAGACCCCCGCCCCCCTGCCTCTTCTCTATCTCAAACAATGGCTCCCTCACACAGCAGACCATCCCAGCCAAAGCATGAATCTCACCCGCCAAGGAAGGACTACAGCCGTATTAGTGAGCCCATCGAGGAGATTCTGGAATTCCCAATTCCCTCAGGTGTTTGTGTAACCTTCCTGAAGGCAATCACGCCTAATTTCAAGCGACAGTTCTCGATGGGGACAGCGGGAATACCTAAATATCTTGGCTTTGACGTCCAATCGACTCCTCTACCCCCACCCAATGCCATGTTTGGATATTTTCATAGCGACAGAAGTAAAAGTGGCAGGCCTTCGAGGAATTCATCTGTGTATCCTCATTATCACTTCACGGGGCTGATGTATGACGATGGTAATGTGGAGTCTCTCTGTGACATCTCGCTGAATGAACAATGGCGCGCAGTTGCAGCCACTGTGACATGCCCCCCCCCCTCCTTTTCACACACAAAACAGCAGTCACACACTCCCTCTTCTGCGGATAGTAACTCGTCAAATACTGCATCAGTTACCACAGGAGGGGATTCATCCTTCTCTAATTCATTATCAACAACACAATCATCGTCATCATCGGGCACGGGTAAGCATCATGGAGGGTACGGGGATTCCTTTGAGGGGCCTAGTAAGAATGCTAATTCATCCTCGTCTACAGGGGCTGCTAGTAGCGGTGGCGTTATGGGAAGGGATGGGAATGCCCATGGGAGCGGGAGTAAAGGAACCGGTTCCTCGGGAGAGTCATCTTATCTAAATGGTTTTGTGCAGTATTGTAGCCCGACTACGTCGATGAAGCTTATGTATATGACTGACGAAAATATGATTGGGATCAACGGTTTGTATAGCATCTCCAGGCGTTGGTCTGTTGGAGGGGAAGTACTGTTTTCTATTTCTCAGAAGGCGCCCGGTCTCTCTTTTGGTGCTGTACACGAGAATAGCGATATGTGGGGGAAAGAGACCCTTTTTACTTGCATCTTTAGTCCCATCCCTGGTCATCTGGCCACCTCTTACATGGCCCGCATTGGGGAGTGCACTGCAATGGCCACCCGATACGAATACAACGTTCACAGTCGCATTTCCCACTTCTCTGTGGGAACTGTGTTCCAATCGGAGGCGTCTCCATTCCGAGTGCATGTGGGATTTGATACCAGTAACGGGTTGAGTTTGTTGCTGAGCGGCTTCTTCCGTCGCATTGCGGTTTCTGTAGGGGCGAATTGCTCATTTCAAGGAGGGGTGCCGCGTGAAAGTGTGGGGTGTGAAATTTCTTTTACGTAAAACAGATTGTTTTGCAATTGTATATTACCAACTCAGACATCCCTCACGTAAAAATAAAGAAGCGTAGTGGGCTTTATTTAACAAAAAAACGAGCAAGGTGATAGCTTGCGTGGCTGCTTGACTGTGCGCTTCTGTTATTCTTCCGTTTGTTCGTACACATTTACCTCGCCTTCCCAATCCTTTGAATTGTACTTTTCCCAGTTGCGAGCAATGGGATAATGAATCATATGCTCTGCTACTCCAAAGCCTTTCACAATATCATCACACCATCGAGTGCTGACCGTGTGACACAGCTCGACCCGTTTGCGTGTCATTTCTCTTAGTTGGTAAGGGGCCAGAAGTTCCTCGCTACTCAGATATGCGGCATCGTGTTCAAAACGAGCAAGGGAATAAAGGGTAAACACATCAGAGAGGAGCTCGAGTAAGTGATGCTTTGGAGATGATGGCGATCGACAAGCATCAATGGCTTTCATCAATTGAGTCGCTGTCACCCGTTCGCCATGCGCCCTCGCCACATGCTGCACCCTGTCCGATTCTTCCTCCATCCAGATGTCATAAATCCCTTTCTTCTGAAACTGCTTTTTGTACTTAATGCTGGATGCAAGCTGATTGAGAGAGTACCTTTCACGCTGCACAAAGAGATTCAGAAGGAATGCATTGCTAGTGGGATCTCCATAAATACCAAGTATGAGTCGCATGATGCTCCCAGGGAAGATAGTGCGCAGTGCGATAAACATTGCCACCTCTTTTGGATCCACATTCATGCTCAACAATTCCTTGGTTGCTTTTTGCATCAGCACACAGTTATCCCCTTCAGCGGAAATAGCGGCATGGGCGCCTCCAATGGCTGCACCAAAACCATTGCAGGCAAGAAAGCCCTGTCCGCCACACCGCTCCCTACATGTAGTCGCCACGTGCTCTGCATGCCAGGACATCAACGCTTTCACAGTGCAACACAACACCACAATTTCCATTGTTTCTGCCTCGCTTTGATCAGTGAAGCGGTCCGTAGTGTAGTTTAAGAACAAATTCAATGCAATAGTTTCGACGAGTAGTGGCATCAGGGCATTCTGCTGTAGCTGGTAGTGAAGAATAGGCGTATCACTTTTCCCTTCGGGTCCTACACATAGCCTGGTGCTCGCATATCGCAAAGCAGTTGTCAAGCAGACTTTTGTTCCACCAAGACACATCGATGCAATGCACAGCCGTCCAGTGATTAACTGATCCGCGACCTTGAGAAATCGGCCTCTCTTGCTTCGCACACTGCTGCATACATTCCCTTCCCGGTCAACCTTGGTGGAGTGATCAAGCAGAGCATTCCTGGGCACCCGCACGTGGTTAAAGACCAACGTGGCATTATCTACACCATTCGCTCCTATCTTCATCCCCATATCCGCAATCTCCACTCCATCGCACGGGGTTCCATTTTCGACGGCCGCAAGATCACGGATCTGTACGAGAAAGCCATGTACTCCATGGTCTTCCACCTGCCCCTCCTTCTCTCCTTGGGGGGTCTTTAACCGAGCAAATACCACACACCAATGGGCGTGGATGGCTCCGTTTGTGATCCAGTACTTCTTTGCAAGCGTAGAGGGAGAATGAATGACCCACTGGTCTGTCTGCAAGTCCAGGGTCGCGGTGGTTTCCATCTCCACAGCGTTATTTCCATATCCCAACTCAGTGAGGGCAAAACAGCCTACCTGTGTGAACGAATCAACGTCCTTCAGAATACCGTGGTGATCGTGTTCGTTCCCAAGCCTCAACACCGTGCCCCCGAACAGATTAAACTGCACAGTCATCTTGGTCGCCGTAGACACGTCAATCATGGCCACCACCTCGTGGATACTAAACACATTGTGGGGATTAGCAACAAAGTCCTGGACGCTAATCACCCCTGCCTCGCACACTCTCCGTAGTCGCTCATAAGCGAGACGGCGCTCCTCTCCGAGGCTCAGATTATACCTGGGTGTGAAGAGTGCGTCTCGGAAGAGCTGCTTGGCTCTTTCTCTAGTAGTATGGTTATCATGGTCCAGAAGATGCTGCAAAGTAGCGCTTATTGCCATGGCGGTTGCTGTACTCGACTATTGTTTCTCGCTCCACACAAGTCTGTGCTCTTTGGATCCCAGGAGGTGTTCTTAGAGGTACGTTATTATAATCTCATGAGGACTACATAGTAGTAACCACTAACCGCTACTGGGTCCCTCATACCTCACACCTCCTCCCCCAATGACAGACCAAAACAATAATACCAATTGGGAATTGTGAAAGGGTGAATAAATGAATGAATGGGGGAGATATCCCACACTTTGATCATATCAGCTGTGTTCGCGGAACCAAAATAAAATAGTTTAGTTTGGCACTAATTTGTTTCAGTCTGCCCGCCCCTTGGAGTGGCAGCGTATCTTGTAAGTCTCGTAGAGGAGGATTCTGATTACGCATTGTGGTGTCGTCTTTTGAGCAAGGGAGAAGAGCAGACTGAGGGGACGAGGAGGGGCTGCGGAGCTTTTCTATGACGCAGTTCAAATCCGAAATAAGGTGTATACATGCTCGAGCTAAAGGGCAATAAGGACAAAGGCATGGGCATGGAAGAAGACTCAAAGAAAGCGGCAGGGGTCTCAATAAAGAAGAAAAAGGAAAGTGAATCCTTTGGCAACAAGGCTACTGAGCAGCGAAAGCCGTTGGGATACGAGCCCGCGAGGTTGCACTGGAATGTACTACACACACAAAACACAGAGGGAAAATACTGCTACTGTGGGCAGGATCGCGAGTTGTTCAATGTGCAGCTGTTCTGCTCTGGGTGTCGTAACTGGTTCCATGAGCGGTGTCTGCGGAAGAAGATTACACATATGCTACCCTATGTCATGAACTATTCCTTTACCTGCCTGAACTGCCTGCCCGCTTCGGAAGGAGAGGAGCAGCTAGCTGTGCGAGGAGCAACTTGAGCGAACCGCAGCTGGCTGGCGGGAGGTGCTTGTTGCAGCAATTGCTAATTTGTCGCTTGAGAAAATGAAAGAGAGGCTTGCTGCTCGTGGTTTGTCCACAGGGGAGAAAGCAGGGGAAGTTGTGGATGGTATTACTAATAGCAAGTATAACAAGAATGTGCATCATCGCCTGGATGAGTTG
Source organism: Ichthyosporea sp. XGB-2017a (assembly GCA_002811675.1). NCBI lineage: Eukaryota > Ichthyosporea > Dermocystida > Chromosphaera > Chromosphaera perkinsii. Next base: position 26,505 of record PDIM01000029.1, on the reverse strand, counting down.
GAAGAAAAGGACTTGTATTATTTCCGGAAACTTGAGAATATTGTGCCGTTTATTGATCGTCATTGGGCTTTTTTGTGTCAGGGGCGTACTCGGACGGCGACGTGGGCGGCAACTGTCGGCTCTTGTTTGTATACAAGGAAAGTGATGTTCGTTTCCTTGCGCCGAGGGTCCCGCACAGCCAACTCTCCGTTTACGCTGATGCATCCAGACCTATTTGACATCAATCCCGATTGTTTTACGCAAGAAGATGAGATCGTTATGGCCAAAGTGAACCCACATACGTCGGGAGGGAGTTTGGAACAAAGGCCACTGGGCACTGTGCAGGGTAAAAGGAAGACTGGTGATACTACATCTGTGGGATTGAAGAAGACGGGCGATAGTACAGAACCTGCTAGGCATAATCTGATATCGAGGCAGGAAAGTTGGCAGGATGGCTCGAACGCGGAGACGAGCGAACCGACAAGCGTCCATGTATCGCAAGAATTGTCTGTAAAAATATCAGACTTCGAGAATCATCCTCATGTTGCTTATGGCTGGATAGAGGACGGCAAGTTTGTATATCAGGACCGACAACAAGATCTTATGACTATATGCCCTTGTGGAGCAAGCAAGATGCTCGAAAAAGAACGAGTTGCATATCACAAGACTGAGAAATGCTTGAGCAGAATGAAATGTTCCAATGAGAGCTTGAAAGAAGAAGTAACCTACCTGAAGCACAAATTGGAAAAGACCCGCTCGCTGGGCCGCAGGGAAATCGAACACCTCAAGGCGGAGGTCAGGGAGTTTGGTGCTAAATTCAGGGATCTGGAAATACAACAGTCTTCAGCTATTATGAACCATAAATCTGAGGTGAACGAGATGAAAGAGGAGCATTCTAACAAACTTCAAAAGATGACTGATTGGTGGTCAGCAAAGGTTTCGATTTTAACTTCGGAGCTTGAGGCACAAGCGGATTTGCATAGGATATCCACCTCCAAAGTCTGTGTGTCGCACGCACAAGAGTTAAATCAACTGAAGTATGACTATAAGAAAATGGAAATTCTGGTTGAAGACGCAGGCCGTGACCTTTTAAGACAGAAAGCCGTGCTATCTGAGGAGATGGACACATTGAAGGCTTCGTTGGATGCTAGTCGGAATAAGGCTCGCGAATTTGCACGGCAGTTAGAGTTTGTGCGTGTTGGTCGTCCCCAAAACACATCTCCTCCACCATTTTCGTGCCCACTTTCTACGCGAAGACTGTTTTGGAAACAGAAATTGAGCAGATGCGCGTCTGAGGCGAATGAAGATGAAAGGATTATTTCTGCACCCGACGATCTGCGCAATTTGTTGGACATTCAGCCGGGAGCCAAGGTGAATATGTTCCCGTTTCCAATTGAGCAATTTGGCATGGTATCGGTATCGGAAATTAGTAAACGAGCACCAATAGAGACTGCCATTTTGAAGTTGTATCCTTTATTTGAAGGTGATTTGAAATTTCCGAAAATGCTCTCCCCGCAAGAATTCGAAGCGGTTCAGAGCGGCCTGAAGGATTCTCCAGTTGAGAAGTGTAAATATGATTTTTGGCGACAGGGAGAAGAAGTTTGGAGTGACATGCTGAGGATTTTACAGTTCATATTGCTTTACCGCAATAGCCAAAACTGGAATGGGATGGATAAAGCATTAAGTGATGCATTAATTTTGGCACATCATCATTTGTCCAAGAACGCCTACATGAGATCAAAGCAATGTGCTGGTTGGCTTTTTCCGAACTCAAATATCTACAAAGAGGTCATAGACGAGAACGAGGGGCACTACAAGTTGTTTGAATTCGATACTGTGAAATATAGGGCTCGGGCTGAAAGGGCAGCAGTTCTTAGTAAGCGGAAGAAAACTTCCGCCACTGTTACGGAGTGCAATTGGGCGGTATCTCAAGACATTTCTTCAAGGGGGAGTTGCTCTCAGAAGCAAGAGTTTGAAAAGTTCAAAGCACGAGGAAGGAAGGAGCAGAAGGAAATATTCAATTCCCATCCCCCAGGAAGCAAGAAGCGAAAAGCAAATAATCAAGAAGCTATGGCGATAAATAATTGGCAAGCAATGAAGGAGGGGGTGTGTTTCAAAGCACACGTTGATAGTTCCCAAAATAACCGGACATATACAATGCAGGCTCAAGCATTACTGGAGGAGATGGAGCAAGTTCGCACTCTTCTGGGCTCACCAGTTTTGCTAGAGTCCGCGCATTCCGTAAGTGATTCCGTTGAGCGAACCGTCGCCCAAAAGGGAAGTGGCTGTGGCGGGTCTACTACCTCAGAAAATCATAAAGACAGTGCCTGGCAAAGGAGTACTGATAGGGCACTGGGTTCTCATCATTCCAAAGAAGAATCATACCACTTGCCCTCTAGAGGTAACCACTGTGAGCCCTTAATTGGAGGGGCATTCGATAAGCTATACATGAGTTACTTTCAAAAGAACAAGCAGTCCTTATAAAGAGTGCGAGCGTGTTCTTCCCACTAAGATCAGGTGGCTGTGCGCTATAGTATAATAGGTTTGTTGCCTCTATTTTACTGTTGCTTTTCTATAAAAATTATTATTTATGATTGTGTGTGTTTTATTGCTTCTCCTCCTCCTCCTTGTTATTTTGTTGTTTGTGTTGGTTGTTTTTTTGATTTTGATAGTGGGCTTGTAGCTGTAGCTAGTGAGTGTTGGTTGAGGGGGGCTGGCTTGTGTTGTAATTGGTGTGCTCTGCTTGTTCCGCCTGCCTTGGGTAGTTTTGTTTTTTTTTTTTTTTGGCAATCTTGAAAAGGAAAGGAAACGAAGGGGAAAAGGGAGAGCTCGGGCGCAGGGGAGAAGTAGCAGTCCGATATTGAAGTAAAGTCAGGTTTTTGTGTGATTTGAGTCGCTCTGTGTAACTAAGTAAAAACGAGATAAAGTTTAAAGCATGACCACTGAAGAAGACTCCAAACAGGGGGCCGTGGTTTCTGGCCAGAACGATGCGGGAGGGGAGTCCACTGCAAAAAAGCCCGTAGTGCAACGAAAGTCACTTGGGTATGATCCTTCCAAGCTGGATTGGAATTTGTCTCATACGCAAAACACAGAGGGAAAATACTGCTACTGTGGGGAGGATCGCGAGTTGTTCAATGTGCAGCTGTTCTGCTCTGGGTGTCGTAACTGGTTCCATGAGCGGTGCCTGCGGAAGAAGATTACACATATGCTACCCTATGTCATGAACTATTCCTTTACCTGCCTGAACTGCCTGCCCGCTTCGGAAGGAGAGGAGCAGCTGTGCGAGGAGCGAGTTGAGCGAACCTCAGCTGGCTGGCGGGAGGTGCATGTGGCGGTAATTGCTAATTTGTCGCTTGAGAAAATGAAAGAGAGGCTTGCTGCTCGTGGTTTGTCCACAGGGGAGAAAGCAGGGGAAGTTGTGGATGGTATTACTAATAGCAAGTATAACAAGAATGTGCATCATCGCCTGGATGAGTTGGAAGAAAAGGACTTGTATTATTTCCGGAAGAATGAGAACATAGTGCCGTTTATTGACCGTCATTGGGCTTTTGTGTGCCAGGGACGCACCCGAACAACTACATGGGCAGCAACTGTTGGGGCAGGCCTTTATACCCATAAGGCACTGTTTCACGCTCATCCGGGAGGGGCCCGCACCGCCGCCTCTCCATTCACACTGGTACATCCAGACCTGTTTGATATTAATCCGGATACCTTTACGCTGGTGGATGGGAGCGTTGTGGCGAAGGCTAAACCGCCCTCGTCAGTAAGCAGCGCGGGAAAGTCAGCATTGAGTAGTTCGCACCGTAAGTTGAAAGGTGATGGCGCTGCCTCGGTGGGATTCAAGCGTAAAGTATATAACGAACCTGCCAGTCAGAATCTGGTGTCCGAACGAAGGAGTCGGAGGTACCGGTCAAACCAACAGACGAGTGATCCGACGAGCATCCGCGTGTCGCAGGAATACCCCGTAAATAAGACTGGATACAGATACACCTTTGCAGAAAATGATCCTCATGTTGCGTATGGGTGGCGTGAAGGCAGCACATATGGGTATCAGAACCGCGAACACGTTCTTATGTCCATACAAGATCGGGCGGGGCAGTTGAGGTTTGATACAAGTGTGTCATCAGCGGCGGCAACAGTCGTACAACAGTCTTCAACAAGCTCATCGGCAAGAGGTAAGAACTTCTTGGAGCAGCAGCGACAACAGTATCTTCACTTAATGGGAGATAAAGGTTACTGCTCGGCCCGTGCCACGCATGGAGTGAGCGCCGGTACGTGGTACTTTGAAGTGGAAGTGCTTACTCCGGATCCAGAACGAAAATGTTCAGTTAATGATGCACACTGTCGTCTAGGATGGTCACAGAAATATGCGGAATTACAGGCACCTTGTGGCTATGATGACTTTGGATATTCGTACCGGGATAAGTATGGTACAGCCTTTCATAAAGCTCATGGACATAGGTATGGTGATTCATTTACAACTGGGGACGTTATTGGGCTTATGATTTGTCTCCCATCGGAAGCTCCTTCGGTGTTGCCTCGGGCAGTGCAATGTGAGGCGGAAAGTGGGGTCACGAGTGAAGGAAAAGAAGGCCGTAGCTCGCGTAGTAAAAGCTCGCAAGCAAAAGCTGCCGAAGCTACTGTCAAAGCGGAGGTTACTTCGGGGCCATTGTTGTCCAACGCCACCTTTAAGTATGAAGAAGCGCAAACGTCTATGACCACTTCTTTTGACGGGAAACTGATCAACTTGAACGGAACCAAGACCACTGAAGAAGAAGACGAAGAGTCAGAACGCGCAAACGAGCTGATCGAGACTGATGCTGTTAATATTTGTAAAACGAAGAAGATATTAGTAGACTATAAGGGCCATTCCTACTACGAAGAAAAGTATAACAGCACTGATGTAGTAAAAACTCTTCGCCCTTTGAAAGGATCAAAGATTATGTTTTTTAAGAATGGGACTTGTCAAGGAGTCGCTTTTTCGGATATCAATGGCGGCATGTACTTTCCTACGATTTCCCTTTATATGGGGGCACGGGTGAAGGTAAACTTTGGTCCCGAGTTTAAACACACCCCAGACAAAGGAAAATTTCCAGGATGGCAGGCAATGAGCGATATGGGAATGAAGTCCGCCTTGAGCGACATTGTGTCAGATATGGTATTAAAAGTCGAATCTGGGTGTGCAGATACAAGCAACTCGAGAAAAGGTATGGCGCTTGGCGCTTCGGTTGTAAAGAAGGAGGAAATGGGTGATAGTGAGTACGAATCTAGTGGACTTGAAATGGAAGGTGGTGACGAAGACGTTATGGGTGGGGGCGAAGGGGAGACAGAAAAAGAAAAAGAAAACAGTGTGTCCAACCACGGTATTGGTGAAGATAAAAAGGTCACCTCTATTGGCATGAAGTCGGAAAACAGCGATATGATGGAAATCGAAAAACCACACGGAACCCAGTGATACCACTTAACAACAACAGAACATCTCATAAATAGCAAGACTATTAAGTTTTATTACTTTACTTACAAAAAAAAAAAAAAAAAAAAAAAAAAGAATCAAAGGAACATCATGTTTGTAGTTCTACAGCTCTCGGCGTTTTGTTTGGTGCAAGTGACTTCCTAAACCGATTTCAGATCAATTCATATTTTGTTCGCCAACATTCCATCAAAAACCAAAGTAAAAACATGCAAAAATAAAGTAAATACAGAGCATAAAGAGAGAGAGATCGACTGTTTTTGAAGTCCACATCTCATGTCTTCACCTTAAGCAGTGAGTGTTTATCAGTCACGGTTCCATTTTCTAGTCTGATCCAAGTTTCCAGCTGGTACATATCTGCTCGAATACGATTACTCGCTCTATCTACAGAGGGAATGGTAATTTCAACAACACGCGCACCCCGATCCCATTTCCCATAGCCATTGTACCCAGTGACTTTTCCAAAACACGCAGTCAGCTGCCCTGTGCCCAAAGGACAGCACCAGTTATTGCCATGGTTATGGCCCACAAACACTGTGATGCCAGCAAGACGACGCCTGCTTCCCGGCCCGGCACTTTCTTTTGTTCCCTTAGAAAGCGTATCTAGGTATTCAAAGAACCCACTAGTGGTCTGTGTGGGCCATATACCGGACCCATTCCTGCCGGGATCTTCCTGCAATCCCCAACAGCTACTATCTGCACTGTTTTTAAACACACCCACAAAATCCTCCGATGGAATGTGCATAAACACAAGCAGACGATAGCTCGAAAAGTGAGTTTGGACTGCGTCTTCAGAAACAGAAGCATTGAACTCCCCTGATTCAATGCTGGACAAAACCTCCTTAAACCAACTCACCTGCGCTTCACTGATCATTTCCTTTCGTCCATCACTGCCACCGCCTGTATCCAGCACGGCAAGAATCGTTGCCGGAATATCTTGCGCGATGCTTCTGTACCCGCTGCTATCGGCGGTACTGTTAGCAGAGATGCGATGAACAATGGGAATGAAATAATTTCCACAGCCCACTTTTTCCGGGCAAGGGTCATTTACAGTCCAAGGAGAGGAGTCTGTTGATGGCCGCAGCATGGTCTTGGACAATCCACTCCAGTGGCTAACATCAACCCTCGTCATGGCTTCCCTCGTCATGTGATCGTGGGGGCGGCTGTTGGTAGCAGGCGTGGAGTTGTTAAAGTAACGGTCATCATGATTACCAAAGACAAGAGCCCATGGGACATTCGCTTCTCCAGTAACGTTGAACATATGCATGAGATATTGTTCCCCAGCAGAGGTAGATTCTGGATTCTCTGAATCCTTATCTCCTTTCTCTGGTTGCCCTTGGCTATTTCCCTCACCCTCATCGCCCTGTATATGGTCCCCGTGTATCTGGTCACCACTGAATATAACAAGGTCTACATTGCCCTTCTCCTTATTTATAAGAATATCCCTCATCAGATCTACGCTTCGTTGTTCCCCAACCCCAGGCTGATTCTCCACCAGGCCACCCTTCATACACCCAAAGTGCAAGTCAGCAAACTGTACAATCTTAAACTTCCACTCCTCGTCAAGGTGTTCATTGCTCTGGTCGTGCCAGTCACCCACACTCGCAAGGCGGTACTCCATAAAGGCAGTCCTGCGGCCCGCACCATGTGGCCCTGCCCCGCCACCCCATGCGTTCTTCCAGGAGGAGCGCAGCCATCCTGTCACGTTAGTGGACGAGGCCGCGTAGAAGGTGACAAACAGCAGGAGTACAATCGGCACCAGATACAGCGAGTATTCGTGCAGAAGACCCCCCGCCCCGCTCTTTCCAGTCAGATACCCGGCCCATGATCCACCCCCTCCCCCGCCACCACGTCGACGAGAGCCCCCAACTCTCACACGGTCTTCCTCCCCGAGATCGTCAAATCTTGCAGCGTACATCTCAAACGCCTCGTCGTCGTCCCCGGATTCATTCGCAAAAGCCCCCGTCCAGGACGAGGAGGAGGAGACGGGCCTGCCAGGATACTGCGAGGGCGCCGCAGTGGTACTGGTGAAAGTTCTCGGGAGAAGTCTCCCTTCCTCATGGTCCCACTCGGCGTCTGAGTCTTCCTTCATCATTGTGCTGTGGTGTACCCCCTGGGGATTCCTCACCCTGTACTGGATTGGTCTTCCTTTTCAATCACTAAAGGCTAGTAGCAGTCAGCTCAACTAGATGAGCAATAATGGTAAGTATAATGGTAAGTATAATAAAAAAATAAAAAAAAACACAAAACAAATCTGAAACAAAACAAATCTGAAACAAAACAAATCTGAAACAAAACAAATCTGAAACAAAACAAATCTGAAACAAAACAAATCTGAAACAAAACAAAGCGAAGAAACAAAAAGAAAAAAAAAAGTATCAACAACAAAAACAAAAAATTCAAAATTTCATGATCACCCGACTTGAGCAAAGGGCAGAGGTGTTATTTGTTATTTTGGTGTTTTCTCTTTGAGCGATGGATGAGGAGCACCATCTCAGAACCAAACCATCCTTTGCTTTATTGCACCTAGCTAGACTAGAACAGTTCTGTGGGTGTCCACCCAACCTTACAGACTCTGGCATTTCCACTTTCGTCAATTGTTGTCTCTGGCTTGAAGCTCCTATTGCACCCTCCCCTTCAGGTCCATTGGAATTATCCTGTTCATGCTTGGGGGCGTTTCGTTTACAGGAGAGAGGCATTTTCGTGATTTTATTTTATTTGAAAGCCTCGAGGATAGAGGCTGCAGTGGTACAGATGGTGTCGTAGCATATGTAGGACCCGCCCTGTTCAGATACGCGCTCGGAAGAAGCTCTCCTTTGCGAATGCCTCTGTTTTGGTTATTAACCAAGTGTGCTTTAGTGGGATCTTCAGGAGGAAGATCCATGACTTTACCAGCAGTTCATCCTATCTAAACTACACTTTTCCGCTAGTCTCCTGAGGGGTTCCCCAGACCAGATGGGGGGGTAGCTGGATAGGTCAACAGTCAACAGTCAGGTCCAAGTGGACCTCCTTCACTTTGTTTTAAATAATTGCAGCCATTTGGAAGGGGTAAGGGTTATGTGGCTGTGCCATAATATGGAAATTCCGTCCCGAGTAAGGACTTATCACTTCTGTTGTGTCGTGCTGCTGCTTTTTCCCAACCACCCCTGGCCCCTTGGTTTCCTGATTGATAAACTTATAGTGGATTCTTCATCTACAGGGGGTTATTTTTACGGGTGTTATTGAATAAGATTGGGTAAGAGATTGGGCAAGATACACGGGAGACAAGGAGTATTAGAGACCTCATGACGGGTGGAGGGACACACAGGACTAGTAGGGAAATGGGACAGGGGCAGAAGAGGAGGGCAGAAGGGGAGCAGCACCATGACGGGCTTGAGAATGATCACCTTGGACAGCAATGCGAGTACCCGCCAGGGAAGAGGCACTGTGCCTTCCCATGGGGCGGGCAGCAGCAGGGGGATGCTATGCCAATGGAGGGACAGGTAGGTGTGGGGGGACAAGGACTAGTGCCCCCACAGGTACTGATGTCTCTGCAGGAGCAAGGGCTGATGCAGCAGCATAATGTGATACCTGCACAGGGACAGACAGGTAGAGAGGGACAAGGATTCATGCCACAGGCTCAGATGCAACTCTCGGGGCAATATATGGTACCCGGTCCAGTGGAGGACGATCTGAATCCCAGTGCATGGCGAAGGAATATGAATAGGGGGAGATGAAGAGAGAGGGGGCCTTTCACCTTTGGCTAACCTTACTTGAGATGGGATGCATCTTGGGATAAGGATAAGAAATTGTATTTATTACACAGCCACGAAAGAAAAAAAAATCACCACATCGACCAACAACGGGGCCTCCTCAGTCCTCCCTCCTCTAGAGCTCCTCGTGCCCAGGGCCTGGGAGGAACATATCAGACAGGCCCTTCATACCCTTAGACACATACTCTATAGCCCTTTGACGGTACCACAACACATGCTCCAATAAACCCCATTGCTCTTCAATCAATGCGCTTATATCAATATCCTCCAAGACCTCACCCTCTTCGCTACCCGGGCCATCCCCTTGCGAGAGGCGCCGAATCGCCGTCACCTGGAGCTTGCCCGCCTCCCGGGAAGACTCTCCGGGGGTGTTAATCAACACTTCGTACAGGAATGTCTCTCCCTCCTCATTCTTGTTCTTCTTCTTGCTCTTCTCAACAGGTGCTCTAAGGGTGTACCAGATGCCTACCTCATCGTTCCCGCCGCGCTCTTCTTTCAGCGAAAGCCCGATTAACTCGTATCTTCCAGAGCCCATCAGTCCTTTCGCCGTCAACGACTTCAGTACCGACTTGCCAACTTTTAAAAAGGCCCCGATCCGAGGATTCTCCTCCCCCAGCGCATCCTCGTTCTCCACGCTTCCACTCACAACCCGTTGGGGCTCTTTCCCCGCCCTTCCTCCTCCTCCCATTTCCTGCATCACTTTCTGTTGCTCAGCCACAAAACGCACAAGATCTTCCCTGCTCAACACTCGCTCAAAAGACTCTGCCTTTCCAGTATCGGGATCCACAAGCATAGGCCGCTCCCCCCCGCCACGCACAGCCGCCTCCACAATCTCTGGCACTGTCACGCCCCTTTTGGCCCCGGTTTTGGCATCCACCAGAACATAGGGGGCCTCTTTCTTCTGCCCTCCTCCATTCCCCATCACCATAGTAGGAACTGCCGCTAGGAGCAGAACAAGTACAGTGAGTAGCACACCCAGTCCATACCTTTGAGCCCTTCTAGTAAGTGTGGGTATCTTCATGCTCCCTACTGTATTGAATACTATATTATTGTCTAGTGTTGTCTGTGATAGATGGGAACTGATATGATATGATATGATCTACAATACCCCTCTGAGTGCCTTGTCCTTTATCTATCTATCTATCTACCTATCTACCTATCTACCTATCTATCTATCTATCAAATCTTAGTGTTTGTTTCTATCTAATCCACACCCGAGTCGCCTTCCAGTTCTCTGGACTCTAAGAGTGCTTATAGTGACTGGTCACTGAAACAAGCTGTAGGCTGTAGCAAGTATAGGCTATAGGTATAGAATATAGATACTACATTTGTATGGGGAGCTTCATAGTATAACTAATAGGAGATAGGTAGGAGGGTTAGGGTGAGTGTGTGTGACATTATTTTTAGCTGAGCTGGGGAAGGGACAAGGGTGGTCTATGAATGAGGAAGGAAACGGAGGAGGAGGAGGGGGAGGAGGAGGAGGATTTGTGTGCGTGTGAGGGATTGGTATTATTGTGTGGGGTAGAGGAAGAGAGACCGAGAAACAGAGACAAGGTAACTGCTTAGATGGGGAAACTGTCTTACAAGGAGCTTCTGCGGCTTGCCGAGCTTCGCCAGGCTAATGCAGAGAAGGAGCTGGAGAGGAAGAAGCAGGAACAGGACGAGGAGAATCTAAGGAAAAAGGCAGAGGAGATAAAGAAGAAGGCGGCGCAGGAACGATTGAAACAGGCCTTGGAGAAAAAGAAAGAGGATGAGAGAAGAAAGGAGAGGAAAACAGAATCAGATTCCGCCAAGGAAATGGAAAGGCTGAGGAGGAAGATTGCAGCATTGGAGGAGAAAAACAAGGCGCTGTCTGTGGGCGGGGGAGGTTCTAAGGCTGGTGGAGCAGGGGTGGAGGAGAAGATGAAGAAGCCGCAGTCACAACAACAGGGTCCACTGGGGAAGAGTAGTGGCAGTGTGAAATATAAGACATCCTCTTCTTCTGCGCCGGTGTTGTCTGCTGCGGATATCCGCTCCAAAAAGAAACAGCAGGTACAAAGGGGACAGGAAAATAGCAACAGCAGGGGTAGTGGAGGAGGAGGGGGTAATGATAACAGAAAGAGTATTGCTCAGGGAAAGAGTAGTAGAGGAGAGAGGGGATCAGGTTTGTCCTCGTCCTCTTCCGCTGTGCCTGCTGGGGGGAAGAAGAAAAAGGCGTTAACGTATGAAGAACTGATGGCGAAAGCAAAAGGTGTCAAGCCAGGCTCTGCTGTGCCTGGTAAACGAACCACTAATCCATCACCCTCTCCCCCTTCGCGGGCGAGGAACGGGGAAGGAACGCGCAGCAGTAAAGGGAAAGGGACGGCGTCAAGCAGTGCTGAGCGTGGGGATCAGAAGCCGAAGAAGAAAATGACAAAGGCGGAACTTGCAAAGCAGGCAGAGATTGAGCGAAAGCTAAAGATTGAAAGGCGCAAGCGGGAGCGTGAAGAAATGGCACGCATTGCTCGAGGAGAGCGGGAAGCGAAGAAGAACAATGAAGGGGTAAAGAGGAAATCAGTGCCAAAAGAACGTTCTAGGAGGAGTTATTCTGAAGAGGAAGAGGTGAGTAGAGAGGTACAATCAGTGTGTAATAAGTGGGGTCTGTTTTGTTTGATATTTATTGAATGGCTTGTATTTTTCTTTAGTCGTCTTCGGAAGACTCTGATGGCTATTCTAGTCGAAAGCGCGGAAAGAATAAGCAAAGGAAAACCCGGCAAAACTCATTCATTGTTGATGATGAAGTGGATGTATCGTCAGTGATACGGGGACTATTTAATTACGATCGACGTCGATATGTGGATGAGGATTCGGACGCGGACGATATGGAAACCGGGTTTGGGATGGTGGATGCCGAAGAGAGACGAACGCGAATCATAGGAAAACGAGAAGATGCCGAAGTAGAGGAGGATGAGGCCAAAGAGCGGGCGAGACTAGCACGATTGGAAAAAGAAAAGCGGAAGCGCCGTTAATTAGATGTTTGAATTATAAAATTTGCGGAAAAAGTACCCTGATAAAAGTTAACTGGATTAATTTAGCAAAAAGCAAAAAGAACAAGAATAGTAATCAAGGTAAAATTTGAAAGAGCAGGGCTACTGACAGAAGAGGTGAAGAGTGAAGACACACTCAGCACACAAAGTAAATAAATATAAGCTTTGAAGCAAAGCTTTCACGTTCATGAATGATAGCAGTAAGAAAGTGCCGTTTCATTGTTCATTTTGTCGGAGTTTGCGTTATTTAGAATAATGGTGCTGTCAAGGAGAGATAATGTAGATTTATTTTACTGTTCTTCCCAATGCCTCTACGTAAGATGGCGGGTAGAGTTGGGTACATTGCGGCATCGATAAGCAGTGGAAGTGGACCCATGAGACAGTAAAGTGGTCATTGGGGGGGAAGAAATGCTGGAAGATGCCTTCGGGACTAGCTGTGGGGGTTCTGAGGGAATTCCCATCCCCATTGACGAGTGATGACTCAGCAGATGGTCGCTTGAAGTGGCGATAGAAGAAGATGAGGGTGTAGAAGTTACTTTCGGGGAGGATGATGAATCAAATTTCCATTCGCCCTGTCTTGTGCTTTCATTTGCTGAATCTCGTAGGTCCTTATTGGCAATGGAAGAAAGACTGTTCGTGCTACGGTTTCTTCTACCTACTCTGGAAACACTCTCAAAGGAGATGGGGCTCTGAGAGCTCTGCGAATATCTCCCAATCATTCCCCTGCCATTGCTATTTATTCCTCTTCCTAGCCCTTGGTTGTCGTCAATTTCCCACAAAAGAAGATTTTTTGTTCCTGTCCCTCCCCCGCTTCCTTGTCGCCGTTTGCTGGCCGGTGCATTGGTGCCACCCACAGCGCTATTGGTTCCACTGTTTGCCGCATTGGTGTGCTCCCGATCCCCCACGGAGAAGCCTTCGATATTTTCCAGAGAGTTTCCATATTTTCGACGATGAATCCCATTCCCCTTGGTGATATTGCCGTCTCCAACGCAGCTGTGATTGAGCCTATCGATTGGACGAGCATTCTGGCCAAATGGACCACTGTCATTGTTGCCAATGCTATTGTGATTATGTTTAAAGAATGATTCGAACACGAGATAATTGTTTGGTTGGGGACGAAAAGTCTCCAGCCCGAAATGTTTGTGGAGGAATCCCACCAATTTACTTGAGGGGCGATCATAGGCGAGTTCATGGGCGCTGCACTGCTCACTCCTGCACATTGCATCAAATAAAAGTCGCCCGTAACCACTACGTTGGCTGTTTTCGTGCACATAGAAGTCCAAAACACACAAAGGGGTAACCTCCTCGTGACGATTCAGCATGTTAATCAGAAAGAGCTTCTTCCTTCCCACTTTGAGAATCCCAATCACCTTCTTCGCCTGTTGGACATTGGAAGCAGAGGAGGAAGACACGCCCGCCTTCCTCTTGGGTCGCCCACTTCCCATCGCCCCTTCTCTCTGTGTTTTAGTCGTGGCTGGTCCCGCAATGTAGCCCATCTGCTCCTCCCCTCCTTCCTGCATCCCCGCGTGAATAAATCCCTTCCCTCCCCCTCCACGCCGGGCAGCGCGGCGTTGATCACATGCCTTCTCGATATCGCCATCCCCTACCAGCACATAGATGCGCTGGTCCGTGAGCATGATCTTGTGCAGGGAGGTGATAACAGACTGAAGCTCCTGTGCGGCTGCTGATCGCTGTCCAAACACGTCGAGGACGCGGCCCAGGCGTTCGTACCGGGTGAGGAGGGGCGGGGAATTGGGAGTGTGTGGGGACAGGGTGTGGGGAGGTGGAGTAGCGGCAGGATGGGACGAAGAGTCCCCTGATGAGGTGTTATCATACTCTGCTAGGATGCGCTTTTTATCCAGAACGGTGATGGGATCAGGAAATAGATCCCTCACTTCGAAATCAAACTCCATGTTGTTGGGTGGACCGCCTTTTCGTTTTGTTTTGGGTGGCGATTAGCACAGTCTTGCTAAATGGGCTTCCTTTCTACTACACAGATAAGACTTTAATATTCGCTCTTTGTTGTAAACTCTGTTGATCCCATATTTTCTCTCAGTTCTGCCCTTTGTTTTTTTAATCCTTTTGCGTACTTTTTATTATAATGTTTTAAAGCAAATAATTTTGGCACTATGAAACTTCCCATAGAAATATTACGTTTATTTTTATTTTACCTTTTGTTTTTCAATAATAATAAAAAAAAAAAGCCGCGAAATTCGAATCAATGAAAAAGAAAAAAGCCTTGCTTCCTGCTTGCAAATCGCAATTGAAAAAAAGAGAAAAGGGGAGAATTAAGAAGAACAAGGCAAAGTCGTCATGGAGATTTCCCCTTCACCCCCAGGCCACAGGCCACAGCTCGGCCCTCTTCTTCTTCTCATGATGCCTGTCATCTCACTCTGCACTTGACATGGTCGACTCGCTCTTCTGCTTTCGATTCTGCCGTCTGCGTCCAGTCCTTTTCATACGGTCCGTGTGGTTTGGTTGTTCCTTACAGGGTTTTGTGATTCATGACCATGTTTGCGCATTCTTCAGCTTGAGCTTTAAAAGGGTCCATGTTGCATCTATGAAGGACAGCTGACAGAGTTGGGCAGTTGGCTGGGCTTTACAAGAGATAGAGTTTCCGTAGTGTAGCGCTGTACTTTACGGAGTCTGAAGGGATCTTTCAAATTCGTTTTCTTACACAGGTCAATGCCGAATCAAAGCAGTTCTTTATCTTCAGTAGCGATTTGACAATTCACAATTAAAAAGACTGGCACCTTCACTTTTCGTAATGCCTGACGTACACACGACGTTCCTTTTGTTCCCATCGAGTGACTGATCACCGAACCATTTAAGTCGAAAGAAAATTCGAGACCTGATGCTTACGAACAACAGCGCAACTATGACATGAATGGAAGATGGGAAAAACATCAAAGTTGGCATGCAAAAAATGGATCCTCGCCACACACTTAGGAAAAACCCACTTGCAAACCCAAAAGCCGTTAGATTCCCAAGTAAAAGCCCTGATTGCCTCTTTAAGCAGACGAAAAGGGCAAATGATCTTTATTTCAATCACATTAGGGATTTGATCCGCCGACGAGAATAGCTACAGCTTACAACTTCACAAAGAAACTGATTATAATCTAAGCGTATCTTAGCGTAACCAAGTCTCTCTAAAATAAACGTTACATTTACAACTTCTTCACTATGTACATAGCACTATACTGAGTACTGACTACACTATGTACATCCTGCGCAATGACTGAACATGATGTGTGTGCTACAAAACGACATGCAGTCTAAGTCCCCAAACCCCCTGCAGTAGATAGACGCAATGCGAAGGATGTAGTGGAGAGAGTGTGAATGGGGTGACCTTACTTTGGGTTATGATGATGGTTAAGGAGTAACTCCAGTTGCAGGATGACGTCGTCGTGAATGGTGATTGGGCACTGATAAATATTATTGTTATAAAAATATAGTTGCAAATATAAAAAGGATCTAAGGTCCACCCGACCAAATGAAGTGCATTGCTCAAAATGGTAATTTCACGAAACATATACACCGAGGTGAAATTTATCTAAACTTTTTGAAGGTCATAAAAATGGATTGGCAATCACTGATCGTCTGCGGGGCTTTTAGAAATTCCACCAGAGTACTTAACTCAATTCTAAGCAAGCCAGTCCACTATGTTGAAAAAGGGCAAGCCAAAACAAAAAAGATACAACTTACAAATTAATCCAAACAACAAGATTGAGATCACGTTTAAGAGTAGAACTTGTTGTTTCTTCATTGGGAATCATTGAAAAAAAAAAACAAATCTGTTCAACCATTGTAACTCAAGCTCACAAGGCCATTGAAAATGAATGAAAGCTCCCATTCTGTAGTCTCTAGTGCCTCCCATGGACAAGTGTCGGTGGTGGGAGAGGTGTGTATTCCTATGGACAAGGGCCTTGAAGAGGCGTATGGCGGGGGTAAGTTGAAAGGGCTGCAGGGGGACACCGTGTTCATGGAGCGATATCCCTCCAAGCCAGTGGTGGACACCCTCCCAAGCCTCGAAGGGGGCAGTGTAGGGCGGTCACTAGTCCTGGGTACGGTGAGTCTTCTATGCGGCCTGATTGGAGGTGGATCATTGACAGTGCCATATGCATTTGCACTGATGGGATGGTGGGGAATACCAGTTCTTGTCGTTGTGGGGATGATAGCAGGGTATTCAGCCGTCCTTCTGGGTGACATGGGTCATAGTCCTGGAAGCGGAAGCTCTCTCGATACCTATTCAGCCATTGCGGAAAGAGCGTATGGCAAAAAAATGGCCATTGCGGTGAAGGTGGTTCAGTTTACCGAACTCGTTGCCGCTTGTGTACTTTATTTGATTCTTTTCTCGAATACAATGAGTGCTGTTGTGCCGTCCATTAATGAAAGAGAGTGGATAATTATTGCGTTAGTGTGTGTGTACCTTTTATCCTTTTTTAAGACATTGAGTGACATGTTTTGGGTTACTGTGGGGGGTGTAGGAATGTTAGTTGCTGTTGCTTTAGTTGTGGTGGTACAAGATGGAGTTGATGGAAGAGTGGATGAATCTTATTACAATTCTAAAATAGTACAAGGTACAACCTGGCAAGTTTTCACAGGAATTGGCATATTCATAACTGCTTTCGGAGGACATTCTGTCTTCCCCGAGATTTTTGCGTCCGTCACCGTTCGCAAAGTGGGTCCAAAGTGTGCTGCAATTTCGTTCACAGTTGCCACACTTCTCTATGCCCTTTTGGCGACCTCCAGTTACGCTGTTCATGGGGAGAAGCTTAAGTACTTTCCCAACATCCTTTTGCTGCTACACAAATATACATACACATATATTGCAATGTGTATGTTTTCTCTCTTTCTCCTGGTTGCATCTCGCATTCTGCTTACGCCTATTTGGATGTTTACCGAAAGCGTTATCCGTGTAGGAGAGAGCGAAGCTTCAGGATTGTGCTCCAAGCGCGGGGCCCTTCATGCCCTGTGGAGATTCGTCGATATAGTATTCCTTGCAGCCTTTGCAATTTGCATTCCCAGTTTCGAGGTATTTCAGTCGCTTATCGGAGGCTCTGTTTCCGTGCTTTTATGTTTCGTCTTCCCAGAATTGTTCTACTTGAAAATCTGCTCCAACAGTATCGGAAGCGTGCGTCGAGGTTTTCTATGGGCAATAATCATAATTTTCACCATCCTCGGAGGGGTCATTGCCTATACCTCTGTGTATTCGTTCATTACTGTCTAGTTTGCCTCTGGGCCAGTACGAAAGCCGTTATTTATTCTTATTTAATGTAAATAGTCATTTCAAAATAAAAACGGCACCCTGCTTTCAGGTGCTTACTTACGAATTTTGCTTCAGATAAATCGAATAGCGCTTTCCAATGGAATCTCCAGGGTGTGATATTCACGGGGTTATGTTGGCTCGAAGAGTGGGGGTAAGGTAAATGAATAGCAGGGTTTTATTCAGCTGGGGTAACTTCACTATTCTCTTACAAGTTCTCCCCGTATCTACCCAAAAGAAGCATAGCTGTGTAACCCAACATGATAAAAAACTGGGAGAGCGAAAACATCACCGCTTTGCCTCGGATTGTGCGTTGAGAATTTTCTATGCGGAAAATTTCAGGAAGTAAATCCACAAGTGCCAAATAAATAAAGTTACCTGCCGCAAAAGCAAGAAGCCAGGGCTTGTATGAGCCTGACAATTCAATTCCAAGGATGATACCCACAAAGGCTCCGGCTGCACTAAGCAGATTAGCTAACATCGCAGCATACTTGCCAAATCCAGAGTTAATAAGGATAACATAATCAGAGAGCTCCTGTGGAATTTCATGCAAGCCCACTGCGATAGATGTGGAGATACCAAGCTCAGTAGATGTTGCAAAAGACGCGCCGATGGCAATTCCATCAATGAAGTTGTGCATTCCATCACCAAGAAGAATCATCCAAGCTAAAGGTTTGACTCTGTAGAAAAAGGGAATGACATTAACAGAAGACCCACCCATCTTAGCATTTGCGTTCTTTGGAAGATCATACTCCAGATCTCTCTGTTCACCTTCATCCTGATGCTCAATGCTTTCTTTTGGTGGTCTAGCTTTATCTGCATCAGTTTCCTCTACCTCTAATTCATTGGGAGGACTTCCGGGCTCACTGTGGGTGCATTGATGCGTAGCTTGTATTCTTCCTTTTCCAGCCATTTCAAGACCAACATGTATTGCTTTCTCGAGGATGAACAGAAACTGAAAGCCTACCAAGGCGAACGCACCCTTCCAGAGAAAATCAAACTCGTCACCTCCTTCTCCACTGTGGTCATGGGTGTGACAGTCGTCCTCATGGGAATGGATGCCCCAGGCCCCGGGAAGAAGATGGAGAATAGCATCTCCAAACATTGTGCCGACACCCAAAGACATGATACAATTAAATGTCATCTTCGCAGCATGGCTGCTCTCTCTCAAAAACGGAAAGAACACAATGCCCATAACAGATAAAGCAGTAATTATCGCAACGGCTAGGAAAGACCAGCCATAAGCTGCATTCTTCGAGAGGTGCTCAGGTACACAAGTCTCTTCCACACGGCAAACACCGTTCTCTATACCATCCACAACAGTGGGAAGCATCGTTTCGAACTCAGTCTGATTCAAGCTATCACTTGAATCATTGTCAAATATGGCAAGGAGGTCATCCACAGAGTAACATACTCCCAAAGTGGCTCTTCGGAGCAATACCTTGGAGTGGTCATCGTCGTCGTCGTCATGCTCGTGGCCTTCTTCTTCATGTCCATTGTCACCATCTCCATGACTGTGACCTTCGTGCTCGTCATTTTTGTAGCCAACTTTTACGAGTAAGTCAGCAAGTCTCTCCTCTGTGATCACACCATTAGCAGCATAGGCAGAAAATATATTGGCAAGACTGGCAGTGTGTGCCTCGGAAGAAGAGGGAAGTGTGTTGGCTGTCTCTGAGTCAGATTCAGAAGCAAAAGCCACTTGGCAAGCAATTAACACAGCGCAAAAAAAAGAAATGCAATGGCTGTATCGAGGCATACTTTAAAAAGCTACTTCAGTTTATATATATTTTTAAAAGATAAAATCAAAATACAAATCAGATTAGTTAGCCTTTTGTCAAAGTAGTGGTAATCTGCAAGTTGTAGATCTGAAATTAGTTTTTCCAAGTGAGATTAAACGAAGCTAAAATATGATTAAACGAAGCTAAAATATAAAATATATACACAAACAAACTCACCACAAAACATACCATAGAGGTTGCGTGCTACAGCCTCAAGGGCGTGCTAGTGTAGAGAAAACAGCCCCTGGGCCTGAGGTGTAAAATAAGCAGTGCGCCACAGTGTGATGGCCAGAGTCCCCACTGAAAATCGAGCTCGTTCTTTTTAGCTCATCGAGTACCTAGTAGAGTGGGTCTCTCATTGGCTCCAGGCAACACAAAAGCCTCTGGAAAAGACCATATGGGGCTTTAAGGAATGTATGTAGGCCTGACTCGAGAGTCGAGCCCCCACACCAACCAAAATAACCAGTTGTGGGTAGTCAGCAGTCAGCGTGCTAGTGTGCTGGCACCATTCTGTCCAGCCATAGAACCAACCATGGAAACAATGCATAGCATGATATAGTAAGCACTGATATGAAATTGGATACCGTTTTGTCTTTGGATAACTTGCCACCTCGCTACTCGTTGTTACTCTTTGATACCGAAGAAGCGATCCACGCTGCAATACGACCCACAGCTTACCTTGACGGTGCCTTCATTAGTGCAGTGCTGAACGAGCGCCTTCCAGAGGACTGCTGTGTTTGTCCTCCGACAATGATATCCTTTGTGGGAAATTGGATTGAACTTTCGAACAGGAAATCTTCTGTATCACTCGAAGAGTGGTCACAATTGGAAAGAGAATTGGTGGAACGACACGAAAGCGCATTTAGTGAATTAGCATCCTTTCTTTCTATTCGCTTTGCAGGAGATAAAGCGGTGAAAGCAATCCTATTCCCAGTCCTATCAAACAGTCATTTTTGGGG
>PDIM01000028.1:167346-181372 GCA_002811675.1 Ichthyosporea sp. XGB-2017a | reverse complement strand
AAGGTATCCCTTTGCCGTGCTTATTTTTTGGTTTTTTTAGTTGTTTTCTTGAGTTTTATTTTTTGTTTTGTTTTTGTTTTATTTGATTTATATGTTTAAACACTCGCAAGGGGAAGAAAGAGATTCTTTGTAAGGTATTGTGAGGAGAGTGTGTAAGGAGTAAGAATAATAATGCCTGCTGAGATTCAAGTAGTGGAGCCAAAGAGCCCATCACGGCGTAGTCATAGTCACAAGAATAAGCATAAGCACAAGAATAAGCACAACGCTCATCGTATGAATAACAAGGAGCAGGAGAAGCAGCAGGCGAAAGAAGCTGCACAGAATGATTCTGTGATCAATGAAAATATGAATAATGGCATGGTGAACGTGTCAGTAGAGAGTGGAGCTACCGCCAATGGTAACATCATGCAAGAAGCTGTGATGACACCTGAGGCCGCAACTGTTTGTGTCAGCTGTGATAAAGATGAATTACTTGAAGCTCCCATCCCAAACACACCCACACCAAGCTGTGAGGACCTGGAAGAGGAAATGGGTGGAGCCTCAAAGGTAACAGTTACGAGGGTAGATGAGAAGAAGCTTGTCGAAGATGTTATTGTGGGTTTAAAGGGTGAAGACAAGATGAAGAAGGAGATCATGAAAGAAGGCGAAGAGAGAACTGAAGTTTCTTCTGGGCTTCTGGATTGTGGAGAAACTCATGAAGTGAGCTTGAAATCCGAAGTGAACTCTGTTGCAGGTGATGCATTGGATGACGCTGACCGATTGGAGGGTGAAAAGGCGGTCGAAGAAATGGCTTGGTCAAATACAGTAAACCGAATTTACCATATCCCCATTGTTGAGTCGGCAATTTCAAAGGCCAGCGAGGCTTATTTGGTAGGAAAAGACTCCAACGATTATGTGAGATATAGCTGTGAAAAGTTGGAGAACACAGCTTCTTCTCTATACTCGAAAGCGGCTGTACCAATGCTCAAACATGTTGTTGAAAACCCTCACTTCAAGTATGCTGACCAACTTGGCTATGATAAAATGAATGGGATTGAAGAAAAATACCCTGTTCTTAAGCAGCCTGCTGAGGAGCTGTACAAAACTGGAAGAGAGTATTTCATAGGGCTGATTGCTACCATTCCACAAATGAAGAGCTATCCATATGAAATTTGTAGTAATTTAATGAAAAGGACACCTTCCCGAAAAGAAGTGGAACTGTCCCTTCAAGAGAAATTATTAGATGTATTGAAAGCATCCGAAAACATTGTAGACAGTGTCTTTCCTGGGGGAGAGCCATTGGCAGAGCGTAAGAACAACGAGGCACCTATTTCAAGAGTGAAGAATATGTCTGCTCATATCAAGCGTGGTGCTATGGCTAAAGCATCTGAAAAGTGGGAGCATACGTTAGTATCTTTAGCTAATTTGAAAGCAGCCCTTGACAAGGTAAGAGTTTTTATTGATTTGGATATTGTGTATTACAGAGAGTAAAATGTGATACTAATATAATTGTTTTTATTATTTATGTTTATGTTAGTTCGCTGCAAATATGAAAGAAGAAAACATCTACGAATTAAAAGGTCGTGTTCTTGACCGCCAGGTGCTAAGTGAAAAGTACGCTGCCCTCACGAATGCTTTGGCCGAATACATTCAGCACATCCGTAACAATGAAACTGTGTTGGCGTATTCTTCCGATGTTCTTCAATGGGGACGCAGCTCGGTGGCCAGTGTTTCTGAAGAAACCGCGGAACTGAGAGGTCAATTGAAAAATAAGCTTAACGAAGGGATAGCTTCAATGTCAGCGCTTTCTACGCGGGTGAAAGACATCGTGTCTAACATTCCTGAAGAAGATAATGATGGTGACTGTGAAAACGATGAATTTTATGTTCGACAAGCGAAGCGAGTCTTGCGACTTACTGTGAATCAGATAAATCTCCTGAAAAGCTACTCGAAAAAGCTGGGTGAGCAGCTGGAAGCTCAGGGATTTAGAAGCAGCGGGGATGGCTTTTTGGCTCAAGAAAATATCTATTACTCAACCCCCAACCATGATGGTAACCTGGAGCAGCTGGTAGATACACAGTCGTAAATGAAGGCGTTGCTGTGAATTAGGATATCGTTTTTACTAGACATAGCTTTTACTTGATTTATCTTTTTTTTTTAGAAAGAGGGGGTTGAGTGCTCTGGGTGTTTACGCGCTACTGGCTTTGCTCTAGCGCTTGTGTAGGAAATGTACAGAAAAACAAAAGAAAATGGGGGGGGCGGGGAGAGTATGGTGGGACATATTGCCAGCGTTGGTAAAAGGGAGACAAAAAAAGAAAAAAGAAAAAAAATGCAAAAAGAAGAAACAAAAACAAAAAAGAGAAGGTATGAACCAGAAAAGAAAGTGAGTGGGTGTGAATAAGCGGTACGTGCAAGCTTATTATTATCAATCTACTAACGTTTGGATGAAGGGCAAATAACATATTGGAATAAAAGACGAGACTGTTGTTTGAATTTGTTTTGAGCTTCACAGCTTTTTGAGTTCACGATTGACTTGGCGAACAAACTGTGGAAAATTGGGGTCCATAAGGCACAGTCGCATAAATTGCCTTAGCTCTAGATTGGGAGTCAAGGCGTCTTCAATTTCCGACCCAGTTGTTAGAGAGGGGACCCGATGACTTGCTTCGGAATTATCAACCATGCTGCTCATTTTGGCGTTGTTTAACTCCATCGCAACCTTAGGTAGCGGAATAGAACTCTAAAAATAGGGCACAAGAAAATGTGTAGTCGTGTTAAGCAACAAAAAGTTCAACAAACGAAGTTAATAAAGAGCAACCATGTGTTTGATGAGTTACCATCACCCCTGAAATATCTCTTTGTGAGGGATATATTATATTCTCCTTTAAAGAATCAGAAGTTTGCGAAAAATTCGGAATGATTTGAGTGTTCCCTGTCGATTGGGTGTTTGAGTTGCTCATACGAGATTCACTGTTTGTTCCGCTGCTATGGCGAGAAGTGGATGTGACAGCAGAGGAAGGTGCATAGCTGATGCTGAAGAAACTTGAAAGCTTATTAAAGATATCTTTCAAAACAGAGGGCGGCTGAGCACTTCGTTTCTCAGCCCTCTGTTTGGGACCTTTACTCAAAGCTACACCAACTCTAAAAGTGCGGCAGTCGTTACTTGTCGGACAGTTAGTGATATTGGGTAATTTCTGAACGAAAGTAATCATGTTTGGTGATTTCATTTCAGCTTTGAGAAACTCATGAGCACACCACAAGGCGTGATTTTCGTAAACATGTCCGTATCGCGAGCTATAAATCACCAAATGTTCGCACTTTAGTAAGCACAAAAGTAATCCCGTTCCTTCAGTAGCATTCTTTGAACTTTGAGTCCTGGGGACTTCTTGTTGGGAAAACTCATCTTCTGGACACACCCAAACACCGTTAGCAGACACAGCAGCTGGCCTTTTGTCTATGGATCCTCCCATTGAAACCTTTGTTGAATAATCCCTCAAATCTTCCCTTCCTTCGGATATTCCACTTGCAGCACTTGAAGAGGTGACTACTGGATTCACTGGCAGATGATAACGAGCATACATTGTCAATGGCCAAGATTCAACCACCTCCGAGTTTCCAATGAAATTACTAATGATATCATTTGCAGGTACAGTTGAGTACTCATGGGCTCTCTCCATTCTTATTCAAAGCTACACAAAGATTCTATGCTCTAATAGAATGATGCAATTCTAAAAAAAAAAGCTAGGCGACTGACTCACAAGAAGAGGGAAAAAAAGACGTGACTCAAGGAATAACACGAGCAGACCCAAATCTCGATTTCCAATTTCAAATTGAATCCCAATACAAATCAAATCACATAAAAAAATATATTAAAAAATATTTAAAACGAACAAATCAAACAAAAATCAAAATCAGAAAGAAAAAGAAAAAATGAAAAAAAAGGGAAAAATGAAAATGAAAATATGAAAATGAAAAATCAAAACTTTTTTTCAGGGAGTCGTTTTATTTTTGGCGGGAAAAATGTGCCCTTTGAATGGGCTCGAAAGCAAAAATTCTTCAAACCTTGTCGGGTCCCCCGGAAAGACACCAAAAACTGCCTGTATGTCTGGTACCAGACGATACCACAGTAGTATTATTTTTCTCGATACGCACGGGTCTGACGACAGGATGCAGGCAGGATGACACAGAGGACAAGATAGAGGACATAGACTACTAATTAATAAAAGTATACCTCTCTCCTTTCTTCCCCCACGCCCTTTAGACACTCACTCATCCAAACATAAAGTCATCGACGGTCAATGGATCCCGTAACAAGTGCCCCATCCCGGAGGAAGACTGGGGGTCTCCTATTTCCGGTTGTACTCCATTACAGCCAGCCACAATAGCCTCATCTTTCTCATTCGCAGTGGTTAAATGCTTACCCTTGGCATTACCATTACTCGCCCTTCCTTCATCTTCCTTCGTCCCATCAGCCTTCTGACCTACGCACAACGCAGTCGCTCTCATCGCATTAGTAAGAAGAAGAACTTCACACCACATCTCCGCTTGTGCTCGACTATGTATCGCGTTCAGACAATATGCTGCTCTGCATCGCACATCCTGTTATAGTTCAGTGTTCCAGACACAAAAAGCATTAAATAATGTACGAAATCATAAGAATTATAAATTCATCATTCATTTCTCTCTCTCTTCTTTTGCTGTTCTCTCTTGCTATTCTACTTACATATTTCAAATCATGGCACATCATAAATACAAAGCCAAGCATTTCCTCAACGGCTTCAATCTCTAAGAACATCCTTTTCGTTGCGAATTGCATCATTAGCCCCCTCACCAATTCACAGCACTGATTGCGAAAAAAAACAGACTCTTCCTCCGGTCCTTCTTCCCGTGATGATGACAATGACGATCCACCCGCGACCTTATCAAGCACCATTTTCCTTCTTGCATCCTCGTCCACCTCAAAACCACAGGTAAACACCACCGTGAGCACCTCCAACAGGGCCAGACGGGATGGCAGGGAGATCCCATTTACCATGCGAGTCACATATGCATGTGTGATTACCCTCAGCACTGTGCACAAGGCCATTGGTGTAATTGACTGAAGCTTTGGGAAGGGGCCAAAGTACACAGTACCGTAAGCTTTAGTATTGTAAGTGTGCAATGCCTTTTCCGTCAACGACACTTCCTTGACTGCCTTTGGCTATACACACAAAAGCAGAATTAAAAAACAATACATAAAATCCCTTTTCAATTAATAAATTACGCAGCAAAGCACACACAGACGGCACACTCACAACACATACCAGATGATAAATCGAAGCCTGTTGAAGACTCGGGACCTTGATAGTTTCTTCTATTCCCTTCCCATCAGCTCCCCCACTCTCCACCAGCACATTGTACAGAGCCAGGAGAAGCACCTCCACTTCAGAAGTCAATGCAACCCGGTCCAATGAGGGGGACGAGGAGGAAGCAGAAGATGATAAAGAAGAACAAGAGGAGGAGGAGGAGGAGGAGGAAGGGAGACAATGAGCAATAAGGATTGGGAAGAAATCAAGAACATAGACGCGGACTTCTTCACTGCGACTTCTTGTGATCCACTCATAAAAGAGCTTTAATAAGCACTCAGACACCCAAAAAGATTTGGACAAAGTCTCCCCCTTTGTGTTGCTGCTGTCTTTACCGCTTTGATCAACTGGCGTTAAAATCAACCTCCATAGAGGCGTTGGATTGACTTTTGCTTTCAATAAAGAAACTAATACATCTAATTTCCCTTCGTCTAATTTCTAAAATAATTTGAGTCAAAATCAGATAAACAAATCATAAATCAATATCCAAAATTCCTTTTGCTTCTTTCGTTTCGTTGCCGTTTTTTTTTTCTAAATCACGACACAACACCGCTTCAACAAAACAAAACTTAAAAAGACTTACAGCCCAATCCCATTTGTTAACACAAGAAACCACATCCCCCGCACATTGCGCATCAATTTTATCTTCCTTAACGCATTGTTTAATGAGATTTGCGAATTGCTCCACCTGCGAGGAAAGATCATCATCCTAAAGAGAGCCAAAAATATAAACATCCAGAGACAGTTGCAAACCGGGTAAATCAAATTAGCGATATAAGACTCGTTTGTTTCTTTTTCGTAGTTGTAAACCTAACTCAGGATATGTCTTTTTTTTCTATGGAAATGAAATAAAATCAATCTTACCATTGCAGAAATCGCCATCACTTTTTTAATCTTAATCCCCCCTCCCTTTTTTTTTTCTTTGTTCTGTGTTTGTTGTCGATGAATTCAATTCGCCTTTCAAAAAATATGGAAATTTGAATTTGAAATTTGAAATTTGAAAATTTGTCAAAGAAGAAAAATAAAACAGAAAAAAGCCAAAATTTCTTTTATATTTTATTTTTTCAAGGCCACCCCTGCGTTTTTTTTTTTGGTTGTTTTTTATTTTTTTTTTTTTTTGTTTTTTTTTTTTTTTTTTTTTTTTTTTTTTTTGTTTTTTTTTTTTTTTTTTTTTTTTGGTTTCTTTGTTTTTGTTTCGATTTCGTGTTTCGATTTTTTGAAATTTTTGATTTTTTTTTTTTAATTTTGATTTTGATTTTGATTTTTTTCTTTTTTATTGTCATTGAGGCATCTTTATTATTTTGATTTTTTAGACGAAAATCAATTAAAGCTAAAGCAAAATCATTGTTGTGATTTAAATTTAATCTATTTGGTAAAAGGGAACCAAAACCAAAGGACTCTTTGCAAAACCAAACCGTCAAAATGGAGGTGGAAACGAGTGCTGGAGGAGAAGTCTTTGAGATAAACGACTTTACGAATGCTTCTCCTTGGGAAAAGTTTGTATCAGACATTGAAGATCTTCTCCGGACTTGGCAAAGTGCAACAGATGTACCTCTCCCCTCCGCATCCTCTGCAGTGCAACTCCGGAACCAGCAGGGACTCGATGGAGGAGGGGGGGATAATGACCCTCAGCTGGCTTTGGACGCGTCTTCGATGGATTTTCTCGAGTACAATGGCAAGGATGTGAGTACGGTGAGGAGTGCCCAGCTTCGGTATAATGACGTAAAGTATAAGATTACACTGCACTGTGCCTCTGCGTGCGAGTACAATGTGCATTTTGAGGAGAATCTCGCGTCCAGGGATCGAAAAGAAAAGAAAGAAGAAGGCGAGGAGGAGGAGGGGGGGAAAGAAGAAGAGAGAAGTGGGGATAAGGGAAAGAAAAGTGGGAGTAGTAGTAGAAGTAGGACAAATCGGTATCTTTTGGGGATGACGCAGGAAGGGGAGGCAGCTGTTGCAGTCGGGATTGATGAATTTGAAGACCCCTATACGGTGTTAAAACATCTCCCTCCAAGTCAGCTGCAGTTGCTGGATGAGGCAGAGGACTTTCCGGGGTTTGGTCATCCGTTGCAGCGCTGGTATGGCTTGAGGGATTTCATTGAAGTGACGTCATTGTCCGCACATGGGATTGGGATTAGTGAAGCCAAATTATTGATCAGTTCGTTTATGGCAGCAGCGCAGAGCACGCAATGTTCCATCCCGGTATTTGTGCAGCTGGAGCAGCCATGGCGGAAGAAATACTATGGGATGTCCATGTCTGATCGTACCTGGTCGGTGTTTGATGTGATTCACATGAACAGAGCACCTGAATCGCTCACATATATTTCCGGCATTTTGGAACTGTTCAAATCAAAGATGAATGTACCGGTAATGTCATCTGTGGGCGGGAGCACGGGAAGCTTCGGGAGGGAGTTCAATAATGATGGCGGGGAAGAAAGCGCACGTGTAGTGGTGAGTACAAAGTTTACGTATACGAGCAATGAGTGGGACGAAAGCGATTGGAAGATGGTGGAAGATGAGGCGGTGGGGAATACGGACGGGCAGGACAGTGCGGGTAGTAGCAGTAATAAGGAAAAGAAGGCAAAACGAGCCTCAAGGAGCGGTGGCGGTGTACCACTGCTGTATCGGAATTTGGGTGTGGCCGAAAAGAGAAGGCTGAAAATGCGTCCAAAGCTACCATGTGGTCCACGGAACGACCCAATAGAGAGAATGCAGCTCTCTACATTGTGGCCGAATATCCCAGAAGATACACTGATCGATAATGCGGTATATAGTGATTTGAATCCATATATGGCCCCCATATGGGTCCTGAAACTTGTGCCTTTTGAAGAAAGCCCCCGCTGTCCCCTGGGTGAGGTCTTGGCCTGGTTTGTGCAAGAAGGTATCTTTTCGAGTGACACAGCCGAACTTATGGCGTTGGCCCCGATGGAAGCGCAATCTTCGCAGGGGCATACAACAGGCATCCAAAAGACTGAAAGGCAGTTTTCTTCTGAAGCCTTCGATGAAACTCGAGAAAAGTACGAGGACCCTGAGCAATTAGAGGAAGGGCGCTCGAGAAAGGATAGTACTGGCGTAGATATATATGAGATGCGCACCAATGCCTCTCCGTTTAAAAAAGTAGATGCGGATGCTATCGGGCGTGATGGGCTACGACAACTTGTAAAACCTGATAATCGACTTATCTCAGACTCAATGGGTGCCTTTACTTCTCTTGTTGCAGCGTCGGTGCAGAAAACTGTTACAACTGTGAAATCAGCAACTTCCGCGAACTCACTTCCATCAAACGAAGAAATTATGGAGATAATGGGTTATCTCTTTAGTAGCTCTACATACAAAACTCCTCCAAAGGGGCGCCCGAAAAGCGTCTTTTCAGAATGCATTGACCCGCAAAGCGTGGAAAAGCTCCGCCCTATTAAGGGCGCTCCCCGAAATAGTATCTTGTATAATCTTGTAAATTATCAGGCGTTAGCGAACTACCATTCTGAAGGAACAGCAGCTGTTGCCCTTTTGTGGCATCATTTTGTTCGTCGTTGTCGGAAATATTGGGACTCTGGACGGCAAATTCCTGGTGTGTATTACGGAGAAGGGGAATCTTTGGCGAAGCCAGATAAAACTGAATCGATATCTGTTCAGTCGGCAATTGATTTAAATGCATGCCTGCTTTATCAAAAACTGCAGTTGTTTAATCTTTGTGTTGATGCAAGAGCGAAGAGACAGGAGCTAAAGGAATCGGCGAATGGTGGCCAAAGAAAATCTTTGACAAGAGGTGGGAGCGGTTCAACACCCAAAAGAGGTAGTAATAGCTTTGATTTGAGTGGCTCCAAGAAGAAGACCAGTGGTCAGACAAGGTCGATCGAGGAAGAGGATGTAGTTGAAGATGAAGAAGTGGCGGAGGAAGGTGGTGAAGAATCGGGTAGTGATAGTGATGAATTTTTTGATGCACAGGACAATTTTGCTGAAGAAGAGCAGGGAAAGTACGATACCGAAGAAGAAAGCGAATTAGCTCCTGTGAGACAACCTGAAGGCGTATTAGAAGTATCCGAAGATTTGTGTCTTTTATCGGATAAAAAATGCCGAATTAACATACCCATCACGCAGGATGAAACACCAATGACCATAGACATGGTTATGGAACAAGAAGATGTATTTGCCAACCTTGGTACTTCCGCGGAAGCTGCTTCTATCAGAGCCAAGATGCAAAGCGCTTCTCTGTTGTCAGACATGCAAGCCTTTAAGGCGGCCAATCCGGGTTGTGTTATTGGAGATTTTGTAAGGTGGCATTCGCCGCGTGACTGGATCACGGGTGAGGATGGAAAAGGAGAGTTAAGCTCACGGATGAAGCAAGAGGGGAATATATGGATAGAAATGTGGAATTCCGCTAAAGCTGCACCCGTTCTTAAGCAAAAACCGCTTTTTGATTTTACAAAGGAGGCAGAGAAAATCTTGCATTTTATGGAAACAATAAGCCCATGTGAGTTTACCCGCGAGGTCCTTCCCATTCTGTTTGAGGAGTCGTATGTAACTTTGAGGCGGCAGGCGTGCTGGCATCGTGGTGAGAAAATGAGAAGCAGTGCGGGGCTGGAAGGCAGTGGGCGATCTGTTAACTGCCAGCTGATCCATGAAATCGAGCCCTGCAAAGTTGCTTTGGACTCGCTGAAGCTTGATATTGAGAACTTTTTTGCTCGACAGCCTGTTATTGAAAACAAAGCTGGTTTAAATATAAGTAACATCCATGGGGAGGATGAAAATTTTCCGGAATATACAAACTTGATCAAGTCAGTAGCTGGGGTTGAGAACATGATTTCTTATATTAAGTCTTATTATCATAAGCTTGATGGTTGTGAGAATATCACTTCGTACATCGAAGATTTGCTTGCAGGGGAAGATGTTAAAGTAGTTGCGAATGCTGACAGGGTGAAAATTGGACGCTTGTGTGGGTTTTCGGGTTTTGACGAATCAGAAGGTGTTGGTAGTGATTTGAATAGGAATATTAAACCCTCAGTTTTTGCGGACGATCCAGGTGATAGCGACGATGACTGGGGAGGGGACTGGGGTAATAATGGCGACGATGGAGGTAGCGACAATGACTTCATGGAAACGGTAAAGCGAAACACAAAAACGGCTGCGATGAGAAGAATGCAGGGCTCTAGTGAGAGCTCTTCTGAAAATGGAGATAATATGTCTCAGCGAAAGCCGGACGCAAGAGAATTTATTGTGCGTTCTTATTGCTCTAGACCATTTTCATCATCGAGGCAGCTTGGTCAAAGAATGTACTGTCTGCTTTCGGAGCATGAATTCCGTGTAAGTGCAGCATTCTCAAATTCCGAAAACTGAGACTCAAGTTTTAAACATTTAAAACCTTCTTGGCTGCCTTTGTCGAGGCTGCTCGTATTCCCTTTCAGGACTGCTCTTGATAAGTTCAAAAATAGTATTCGACAAATTAGAGCAGAATGATGTATTGCCTAAATGATATGCGTTGTCAATTTGCTGTTGGAAATAAACATCTAGCTTTTCCCGCATTAGAAGAATAAGTTTGCTAATTTCTGGTGAACTTTTAAAATCGATCCAGTCGTCCACTACAACACAGTGGTGTCCATTCTTTTCTTCAACAGTCAATTTACCTCCAAAGAGAAGCAGAGCGTATACTGGGACAACCGTCGAGTCGAAAATATTCACAGTACCATCCATTTTCAATTTTTCGTTATACAGAAGCCAATTCGCTTTGAAGTTCTTTTTACCGTAATTCACAGACTTCTTATGAAGAGATATTTTCCCATCAACAGTTCGCATTCTACCTACACTATAGATCACATTTGGATAAAGCCCAGCACAGGTACAACTCTTAATCATATCGTCATCTCTACTATGAAGATTATAAAAATCGTACTGATCCCGCTGCTCATAACCTTCCATATAGCCAAGGTCCTTCAAATGGCTAGTAAATTCACTCTTCATGTCTTCAATCATGTATAGTGTGTTTTCGTTCAAATAGTTTCTATAACAGAAATCTCTGCTATACCCTTTTCTACGAGCACGCAGCCATTCATCAAATACGTTCAAAAACATGATGTGGTCACTTTCTGATTCACCTGCGAAGTCCCTTTTAATACGATCAACCTGTTGCTCAGCCCCCATGGGCACCTGAAAGGGATCCTTAAAACTAAGGAATGCTGATATCGTGAGTACAGGATCGACGCACTTCAAAATCGTTGACATAATGATCATTTTACCAATCTTTGTAGGGACAGGGAGCTTTGCTAAATGGTACCCCAAAGGCTTCAACGATTCGTCTCGGTCATCCAACGCATTCATTTGACACAGCAACTCCACAGTTTTCGAAATTGCCTCACTTTCAGGGGGATCCAATGTACTTTCCAAAAACGACTGAATGCGACCAAGCTTCAAAAGCTTAATTTGCAAACACAGACCATCCAATGGGGTTCTCAAAATTTCGGGTGGGGTAAAGTCACACATTTCATACACGTCTAGCTGTGAGACCAAATGATAACAATAGCCGGCCTGAACTCGTCCAGCACGACCCCGTCGTTGCTTTGCCGACGCTTTACTGATGCGTGACAAGTCCAGCGAGCTTACACCATTTTGGTGATCATAGTCAATCTGTTTTTCGTACCCACTATTCACAACATAGACCACATCGTCAATAGTGATACTACTTTCTGCAATGTTAGTAGCCACAACAATTTTTCGAACACCGGCTGGGGGTTTTTCAAAAACCATACGTTGCTGGTCCGACGGAATCATTGAATGCAATGGCAGAACCCTGTAGCGTCTACCAGAGCGACTACAATTTAAGCTTTTATCCAAATTTTCAGAGAGTTCCTTAATCTCCTTCCAACCTGGAAGAAAAACCAAAATCGCCCCATCATCAGAAGTCTGGCAAATGTAATCCACAGTGCGCTCAACCAGTCCAATATCCACCTCATTTGGCTGCATTGCAAGCATTTTATCCACAATATCCCTTGACACCTGAGAATTCTGGTAAAAATCGTAAATCATGCTATCTCTTTCTTCTTTAGCCAACAATTCTTTACGTCGTGGCCTTCGTTTGGGAGGGCCTCGTCGTCCTCCATTATCTTGCTGCTGCTCACGGGGATCGTATTTCGTCCAATCAAGAATATCCTCAAGAAAAAATTCCTGAACGGGGTAAGTGAATCCAGGAATATTCATCACGCTGTTGGTTTTGAAATAATCCGCAAAGTAATCCGCATCCAGGGTGGCACTCATAAATATAATCTTCAAATCGGGCCTGTCAACAGCCATATTCCTCAAAATTGTCAAAGCAAAATCCGAAAATAAACTTCGCTCATGAATTTCATCAACAACAATGTGACTGAACGACTTCAACATGGGATCTCCAACAAGTCTTCGCAATAAAATACCAGTAGTACAATACAATATAGATCCTTCACTGCGGGGCATCTGTGACTCAAGGCGAATCTGATAACCGACAGAGCAAGGCCTCTTTGAACGATAATCTGCAGCCTCGCCTCTTTCAAACGCAACTCTCTCCGCTATAGACATTGCGCTAATTCTTCTTGGCTGTGTGCACAAGATGCGACACATTGATCCATTTCCACTGGCAATCATATCGTCAAGGACTAACTGGGGCACCTGTGTAGTCTTACCACATCCAGTTTCTCCGGTTATGATTGTAATTTGATTGTTGCGAATAATATCAATCACATCGTCAGCCATCTTGTATGCGGGGAGTTTACTACGAATATCACCCACGTTCATAGCGTATATGCTCCTTTCATTCTCCATATCATTCTTAAATCGAGCTTGCAGCCTTTCGTCAGTATTGGCGTTTCGGCGAAGCTCATCCCAATCTTTTATCACATACCCTTCATCATTTCCTGCCCCAGAGATCGACTCGTCTCTATTAACATTTTCGCCACTAGTTAATTTCGTATCCGCGACAAGCTTCTCCACCTCTCCTTGCAATCGGTTAGACAATGACAATTCAGGACGCGCACTGATCTCCTTTTCCTTTTTTTTCGAACTTCCTCGTTTAGCGTACCACATCCCAATCTCACGACCTGTTAGTCCTGGGGGAGGTCCTTCTCCACCCCCCCTTCCTCCTCCTCTTCCTCCTCCTCTACCTCCTCTGCCCCCTCTACCTCCTCCTCTTCCTGCCCCCCGCTTATATCCTGGACCCACATATAATCCATTCTTCAGATATCTCCCTCCACCATCTTCCGCTCCTGCTTCAGATCCTCCTTCACCACCCCCAAAGCTTCCCGAGCCGCTATTGCTATAGTTATAGTCATTACCACCATTGTAGTTATTGTAGCCACTATTGCCGTACCTTCCACTCATTGTTATAGTAATCGAACTCCTTTCCTTGGTCACCTTTCTTTCTTTTTACTTCAAAACAACTCGACATCCAATATAACTAAAAACAAAGCAAAGCACAAAACAACACAAAAATATAAAAAAAAAATAGATGCTTAGATTTTTTTACATGATCAGCTGTGAGGGAACTATAATAATAATAAAAGCTGACCATGTGAAAAAAAAAATCTCATACAAAATCTCATACAAAATCTCCATACAAAAAAAAACAAAGGTATTTTTTATTTGTATATTTTATTCATTTATTTGTATTTTATAGTTTTTTTTTTTGGTTTTTGTTTTATTTGAAATCAGCTGTTTTTTTTGTTGTTGTTGTTGGTTTTTTTTTAGTT
>PDIM01000028.1:106515-119177 GCA_002811675.1 Ichthyosporea sp. XGB-2017a | reverse complement strand
CCAAAATGAAATTTCTCACCCATCATGAATTTTAGTTTTTGGCGCAAAGCCCCTTTTTTTTTGTCTTTTTTTTCCCCCAAAAAAGTCTTGGACAACCTGGTTTTTTTTTTTTTTTTTTTTTTTTTTTTTTCTTGTGGGCGGATGTGCATTCGATTGCACATTAAAATTTAGAAGCGCAAACTGTTTGTGATTTTCGAAATTTTAACCAAATTTTAACCGATTCGTTTTTTTTACTGCTTTTCTGTTTTGGCTGTGGTGCAAAGATGGGAATCCAGAAAGTAGAGGTCGTTCTTGTAGGTCATGGCGACATGGGATCGCTTTATGGGCGTCATGTAATCAAATGCCACGACTTGCGTCTGCACGCAGTGGTTGGGCGTAATATCGACAGAGTTAAGCAGTTTATAGACTCCTTTTTGTTTGAGGAGCAGGAGGATAATGATAATCTGGTATCGCCCATTCACAATGTAAATATTGAGGGGATTCGAAACTCTATCAAGGCTTCTGTGGATCTAGAAGATGTGTTGAAGCCCAAACGGACCGATAAATTTCAGCCAATGCAAGGGAGGAAGGTAGTGGTGATTGCGTCTCCTGACCACACTCATTATGAGTATTGCAAGATTGCGTTGAAGTATGGGGCATTCGTGATGTGTGAGAAGCCTTTGGCGATGGAAGAGAGGCACGTGGAAGAACTCTTTACGCTGGCTATAGCTAATAAGACATATTTGCATGTGGGTTTTCAGCGACGAATTGATCGTAATTTTTTGGCCTTTCAGAAAGAATTATCGAAAAGGATGGTTGATAGGGCTTCAAATGGAGGTATGTAGTGGTACATTTCATAGCTTGTTAACTGTACTTGCCTATTAATCAGGGGTTTGCGTACATATATTTGTGTATTTGCATTTATAGTGGAGCCTCCTGCAGCAAAGAGGAGAAAATCTGCCGATTGCACTTTCCAAGAAAAGCTGGGAACATTGGAATCTCTTCGTCTTATTGCACGAGATCCTTCGGATGGCACAAGAACGCGGTCTTACCGTGAAGTAGTATTCAATTCGATGATACACGATATCGATATGGCTGTGTGGCTATTAACAACGGATGCGGATGGTTCTGGTGAACCTCCCGAGTTTGTGTACGCTTCTGCCCCTGACTCTTCGTCTGTTATGGCCATTTTAAAAGTGCCGAGCAGTGGAAAAATGGCTTTCATCGAGTATTGCGATGGAATTCAATACGGGTATGATCAGAGACTCACTGCTTTTGGGTCTAAAGGTGTAGTATACGTGGATAATCCACCGGTACATACAATGTCGCTTACCACCAGCAATGCCATTGCATCCCCTCCAATACACAAGAGCTATCTCACTCGGTATAGGGATGCATATAAAAAGCAAATATCCCTAGTTGTAGATGTGGCTCTGAGTATTATCGATGACACGGAAGAGCTGCAAAGATGGACTAAAATCATGATGGATAATAAGCGAATGTTGTTGTCCGCGATTGCAATAGGCAAAAGAATATCTTTGGCATTAGAAGCGCAAACTGATATTGAGCATTTGCCTGCAAACAAAACCCGAATGGCACTTCCGAAAGCGCCGACTATTACAGGTTTGACATCCCTTCCCTCCGCCGATAGTTCAAAGGGTACTATTTGCCAGACTTTGCCTATTAAAATTGTGCTTATTGGAGGGGGGAGAATGGGGCAAATACGCGCGCGTTCTATGCGGGAACTCCCCTTTCTGAAGATTAAATACATTGTAGACATGAATAAGGAGTTTGCAGAGAAAGTGGCAGAGGAATTTAACGCAATTGGTACAAATGATGTCGAAAAGGCCTTATCTGACCCTGAGGTCAAGGCTGTATGGATTTCAACCAGCACATCTACCCATTTCGATTTGATAAAAAAAGCGACGGAATACAAAAAACCGATTTACTGTGAAAAGCCCATTTCCGATGACCGAAATGTTACTGTTCAGTGTTACCAAGTATGTGCTAAGGCCCACACACCTCTTCTCTGTGGATGGAATCGTCGATATGACCCGAGTATCAGTGCTTTAGTGAAATGCATGGAGCCTCTACCTGCTCCCAACCTTATTTTCTGCCAAAACGGGGACAACCCTCTCCCTCCGACTCATCTCCTGAAGTCACTTGGAAGCATGTTTCACGACCTTCTTGTTCATGACATTGACACCATCACTAATATCATGCGGCAAAAGTTCCCAGCGCGCATTTTTGCTACAGGTACGAGTCACGTAGCTGAGTTGAAAGGCACAGGAGTTATTGACAGTGCCATTCTCGTGTTAACATACACCGATCCTAACGCAGTAGTGTATTTCCATGGGCGTCGCAGAAGCAACTTTGGATACGATCAGCAAATTGAAATAGTGTGTTTAGATGGAAGTCTTTTGAAGACGACAAACATCTCAGACAATGCATTTAAAGCTGTCCGCCACAGTGGGTCCACACGTAGTGCCAAAATCAACTACACATTCGAGGATCGCTTTTACCTAGCCCACAAGGCGGAAGTAGAGGCGTTCACCAAACTTCTGACTGATGTGGACGAGCAGAAGAAGTATGACTTTGGGAAGGAGCTGGAACAAAATTGGAAGGTTGCTTGCATCTGTGACTTTGCGTTGGAGAGCTTTAAACTTCAAAAGGAAATCATATTTGAATGAAAAAAAAAGTAAAAAATAAAACTTGTTTCATTTTCCAAGTAGTTTGTTTTTTTTTGTATTGTCTTTTTGGGGCTTTCACTCGGGGAGCCGTTCCCTGCTTTTTCTTTTCTGTACCTTCTTCTTCTTCTTCTTCTTTTTCGTTGTTTTTTTTTAGCTGATAGATTTATGATTCATGACTTAAAGTGAAGCAAAAAAGAAAATGATGAGTAGAGTTTTGTTTGCCCAAGGCTCCTTATTCTCCCCAGTCATGGAAAGGGGTTCTATGGTCTGTATGGCGACTTCTTTGGGGGCCTCCAAAGGGGGAGTGAGGAGTCTATATACCGGGGCGGGTAAGATTTGGGGAAAGTTAGGAGGCGCAGGGGGTGCAATGGAACAAAGAAGAGTAAGTTCCCTGGAAATCAGCTTGGGGAGGCTTAGAAAGTATACCAGGAGCAGTGCTTTGTTCATGGGAGAGGGATCATCTTCTATTCCCAAAGATGCATTTTCACGCAATAAGAAGTCTTCCTCATCTTCCGTTCGAATCGGGCCAATGTTTCTCATCCTGCCGCTCATTTCGTTTGGCTTAGGTGTGTGGCAGACCTACCGCTTGCAGTGGAAGAAGGGCATGCAGGCAGAGTTGGAGGAGCGTCAAAAGATGCCCCCAATTGGCCTGGATGAGCATCTATCAGGAAAGGCGTCTTCCAGTAGGGAGGAACCCAAAGAAATGGTGGTTGGGAGGAAAGTGAAAGTTACTGGGCATTACCTCAACGAACGTAGCGTATTTATTGGACCCAGGACCAGAACTGTTGCCAATTCGAATGCCCCGGAGATCGGTTATCATGTAATTACCCCAATCAGGTGTAGGAAAACAAAGTAAGGAAAAGAACCAACTGGACTCTGCTTATAGTGCTTTGCTGTTGACCATTTGCTAACGGTTTCTTTCATTTTATCGTTATCTTTTGTGCTGTAAAGTCATATTTACCTTGTGAACAGAGGCTTTGTACCACAGGGGGAGATTAATTCGAAAGGATTAAAGGCTGTAGAGGTTTGTGTTGCTGCTTTTTAAACATGCAAAAGAAGTGATGGCGCTCACGTTTTCTCATTCTATGTTCGAAACTAACTTAAATACGTTCTTTGTGTTTGCTGTAGGATAAAAGCTTGATTGAAGCAATTGGTTTTGTTCACCAAAACAAACCGGTAAGTTATTTTCTAGTTTGGCTGGTAAATTGCACTGTTTTGTTAGTCTTGCTCACTGTCTGTTTGTTGTTGAATCGATTTTTG
This sequence comes from Ichthyosporea sp. XGB-2017a, assembly GCA_002811675.1. Classification (NCBI taxonomy): domain Eukaryota; class Ichthyosporea; order Dermocystida; genus Chromosphaera; species Chromosphaera perkinsii. Next base: position 115,248 of record PDIM01000028.1, on the reverse strand, counting down.
AAATGTGAAATGCTCCGTTTGTCTGCCAATGAATATTTTACGGGTGATAGAGAGGGAAGCATATGCCCATGAACAATCCAGAGAAGAAGGAATGGTTTTGGGCTGATGTAGATGCCATATCCTATTACTGTGAGGCGCTTCCAGTGATGGTGGATCTGTGCGATGATACAAAGCTCGATACACAATACCCGCTAGTGGAAGGGGCGCAAATCAAACTGAAGAATGATCACTTGGAGTATTTGCTGACTTGGTATGGCTTGTCAGCTGCAACATTGCTGATGTATTTCAAGTTCCGTTAAATAAAAAAGGAAGGATTTTGTTTGCCTGTTTAATTTGCTTCCCTGCCACTTTGCTTTTGACACTATAGGAATTCACGATAATAGTGTGCTAAGTCAACCTCTTGTAACATCTTCGTTCTTGTTTGTCTTGCCTTTCATTTAATTTTGAAAGCAAAACATCTTGCGCCATTTTTTATTTCAAAAAAGAAAGAAAAATAAAAGAACAAAAAATTAAAAAATCTGGCTTTTCCAAATTAGGGCATAATTCAACCTCGGTTTTGAGCTTTTTTTATTTTTTCAACTGTTTTATCATTTTAACAACAAACAAGAAAAGTTGTTGTGTAATTACTTTTGTGTTTATGCCTTTTTGATCATTGATCTCTTATATATACTTATCTTTTATGTTCTCGGTTCTTTTGGTAGCAGAAAAAAAAGATTATGAATGAGGTTTTGGCGAGGTCAGGATTGGCTGGGGAACCAGGAGAGATGAGTTGTGATGGTAGCAGTGGATCTATTCACGATGAGTGTACCAATACAGCAACACCGACTGGTGAAGAGTTAGAAAGACATGCAGTAGAGCTCTCCAAGTCTATTCTTCAGAAGGCTATAGAGGAATTTTCCAGGGCCCAGGCATGGGATGACTATTTGCTTTACAATGCAGGTACGAATATCAAGAGGTCTAGAAGGGCATCTGAAGGAGGGGAAAAGGTAAGGAATAGAACCCCAACAAATGAATTTAACAGACGGAAAAGTATGAGCGTGAGTCCTGTTGAGGAAAATAGAAGGAACATGAGCTCGAAATCGGAAGATATGAACAGAGTGATGAGCGAGGGGAAAGAGAAAGTGAGCTTTGTCGGTGGTTCTCATGTTTCATCGGCTGGCAGGAAAAGTATTTCTTTAGCATCCGGCAGTAAAGCGCCAAGTAGGTTGGGATCTTCAAAATCCCCAAAAAGTGGATCTATATCTTCTGAAAATTCAGTAAATGAGCTTCAATCCGCTCTAGGAATGCGTCCAATCAGTATAGGGACTCAAAAACGTTCGCCATCAAGTAGCAGTCAAGGCTTTCTTCCACCAATCCGACAAACAAAAAGTAGAGCTTTGATCTCCCCAAACAAATCAATTCCTATCAACGCCACCGGTGCCTCTTCTGAAATAGGCTCTGTATTCAATTCACGGGTCCCTACTCGTGCCTCCATGTCCACCTTTAGTTCCGAGGAAGAAAATTCAGAGTTGTATGATGAATTTATTCCTTATCCAGAAACGCGAAAGGAATATAGTTCTACAAATCAAAGGTCATTTTCCTTTTACGATGCAAATTCACATAGCCCAAACGAGGAAAGTGTAAATTCCATGCTTGAGTTTTTTAAATCGCTGGACCAGTGGATTCGAGGGCCTTTTGAATGTGAACAGAGCTATGAGCGTGTGTATGAAAACATTCATTTGAATCACCAAGAGCTTGAAAATAACCGTACGCACTATGAAGACATTTTTCAGAGAATCGCCAAAAGACGCAGGAGCTCCACAACCGCTCCTGTAATTAATCGCCGTGGTTCCGCCCAACCTGCAGATATGGGGTCGGCCTATTCCATGAAGGGTTTATATAGCTCACAAGGTCAATCGGCATTTGCCATACATTCTGGAGATGCACCTGCTGATAGCCAGCGGAGTCCAGTGAGTCCCTCACATCTAACTTCACATTGCCCAAAATCAATTCATTTTGGCCATCATATCGACTATGAAAACAAAGAAAGGAACAAATTTGATGATTGGATGGCAAGTAAGCACCCGATCGACGTATCTCACAACGCATACTACAACCCTTATCATACACATGAGCATCATTTCAATGTGCACAAAACAAGAACTATGAATGAGGAGATGATAAGGCAGATTATGATGCAAGAGCACCGTCAGATGGTAGATGCCTCACTTGCTAATTCCTTTGCTGCACAACTATACAAAGCATACCTTCTTCGTTCTCAAATGAAACCTCCAAATTACTTGAAAAACGTAGAGCCACTTGCAAATGCAGAAGTATACCTCGGACTCATCGAAACTGACGAAGACTAACTACAAAATATAGCAAGATCGAAAGTATTATTTATTAGGGAAAACTTTACAATGAAAAAACGGGACCAGTGCTGAAGCCCACCAACTCTTTACCTCCTTTCTTTGTAGGATAAAAGTGATGCTAAACCGTCTAAAAAGCTTTCAGAGGAAGACAAAAGAGATCTGGATGACTTAACAGTGCCCGTTTTTGCAATAAACTCTGTATACTTTAAATCCGTGTACGGCATTTTTCTAGTTTCTTCAGGGTCCTGTGGTGGGTTATTGGTCAAAGGAGTGGTATTGTAAACGTTAAAGTCATACATGTAATATGCTTTGGACTTTTTTTCAAATTTGTGGACATAATTTTTTGTCTTCTCTAAAGTGCTATCTGATGGGTTTGCATCTGAGGGCAGAATAAAGTCGACTCTTGTAGCCCAATTAGCAAAATCGACACCAACGCCATGAGCAGGGTGTCGCTCATGCACAACAACTGTCTTGGAAATCGGGAATTTCCCAGGTGCTTTTGCGGTGATGGTGTAACTTCCCGGTACCAAAAGGCGATAGAAGTCACCAAAAAATCCCGAGTGGATTACATGGTCAATACCAGAAACTAAGATTTCAGCTCCAATAATAGGTTTCTTCTTCTCATCCAAAACAAATCCTTTTGCCCCCATATGGACCTGTGTGGCGAAGGCAAACAAGGAATAGTAGTGGTCCTCAAACTCTTGCTTCAACTTTTCTGCGGCGGGAAATTTACAGCAGGCCATTTCTATTAAAATTTCGAAACAATCTGTATGTAGATAGTTCCAATCCTGCATTCCACCATTCAAGCTGTACCATTCTGCTCCATTAGTGATGCCATCTTTGAAAACCTCATCTGCGTATCCACAGTTTAAGGTCCCCTTATACATATCAGGGTGATTAAAAGAGTAAGTCTTGGCAACCCGCTCAAAATAGTCGGTGTCAGGGGAGACAGAGCGAACGCTACTTCCAGTTGGTGAGTTATCATATGGATAAACTGCAACCACTGCACCTCCATGCAAGTTGGCCGATAACACAAAATGATTCGCAGACAACCAGTTCAAAATATTGACTGTTTCTTTTTCCCACACCGACGGATCATTATTATTTTTATAAAACTGGTCAGGGAAGTTCCTATTTAGATCTTCATTTACCGATGATCCCCGTCCGTAAATACCATCACAGGCCTGTTCATTTCTTTTGGTGGCAATCTCATAACCTTCGGGATTCAGGGAAGGGATGATATAAATATCAGTGTTATCTATAAAGTTAGCAATGGCGTGTTGGTTGAAGGACCTTTTCTTGTCCGCAACTGTAAGTGTCTTTTCATAAACAGACAGGAGGACGTATGCGAAATTCAACAACACCTCCTTGCCAACGACCTCATTGCCATGGATATTCCCAATCAGCTTGAACTGAGGTTTGAGGGCGTGAAGTTTGTTCTTATCACTAGATATTTTCAGTACCCACTGCTCCATACCTAGGGTCGTTTTCCCAATAGAAAAGAGACTGCAGTGCTTGCTGAAGGTGGTGGCCATTCCTTGCAGGATCCCAGTCATTTTCTCATAGTCATGGTGGCCGGGGAAATGATATTCAGGTGGGTCCATTAAAGATTTCCACAATTCTTTTGGGAAATTATCAAAGCTTTCCTCCGAAGATTGGCCACTCCCTGTTTCTTTCTCATTTTGCAACACATCAGTAACAAAATCTTTTGGCTTTGCGACCACGGCGGGGACAATCGAAACACATAGTAAAGTCAGTAAAAGAAGGTTAAGTGAGGAGACACGTTTAATGGTGCTCATGGTTTGGAACTTTGCGTGAGGTTTTGTGGGGATGTGGGGTATGTAGATCTCGCAGAAAGAAATTTTGCAAAATTACAATAAAGAAGACAGACACATTGGGGGTGTGATTTAGTCCAACTTAAAAAGAATTTACAATACACACAGATAATCAACTGAAAGAAATCAACTGAAAGAAATCAACTGAAATCAACATCCAAATCAAACGTTAAAGTCAATTCAAAAGAACTACAAAGCGCACACAAAAAATACACAAAAAATTGGCACTAAAAATTAAAAATGTGCCAATCATATAAAAAAAGAAAAAACTGGGGTTTCTATGGCAAGTTTCATATAAAGTTCTTAACTATGGAAAAGCTCATAGTGCCAGAAATCATAATTTATTTTCTCCCTCTTTTTTTCACAGCGAGCAGCTCCCTGAGGCCTGAGGGCTGAGGCCCTGAGCGCTTCTTTTTCTTTCCTTCTGCAGACTGGTACCGGCCTCGCAACTCGGGAGGCAATAATTGGAATTTGGAATGTGCTTTTTTTTCTTTTCGTTCTTTTATTTTGTCAATTTTGCTTTTGTTTTATTCTAAAACAATTTCATTATTGCAATGAAACAAAATATAAACTAATTGTAAAACACAGTCAATGCAAGATTAAGTGGTAATCGCTAGGTTTAATTTAATAATATTTAAAAAAGATTTACAAAGTAGAATGACAAACGATCGAGCTCCAGTAAAATCAACACTACAAAATCGAATTGGGTTTTGTCCAAAAGGTAAGCGCGCCCAAGAACGAACAAGGGGAGCAAAGTGCAAAAAAAAAAAGCTTAAGCTTGCTAATTTCTAATCTCACACACGTTGGCCTCTTACTTTGCATTATTTATATCTGACCATTGTAGATGCGATTGGCTGGCTCTATGCAGCTAGGGGGTTTTACAAGATGAATGATTTCCACGCAGTTGTGGAATGTGTAAGCTATTCGCTAAGGAATGAAAAAACAAAGAAAGAGGCACAGCATCTGCTTGCTTTCGCACTGCTGCACACAGATCAGATGAGTAGTGCAGCAGCAGCCTTTTTTCAGTCTATTAATTATGGGAACGATACAGATTGGCAACCACTGATCGAATTAATGGTCGATAATCCTTCACTTAAATTCACGTAGAAGTAAGGAGCATCAGAGTGCTAAGGCCAAGCCAAAACAGCTAGGCCAGTGATTCAATTATCACAACGGCAGAAAGATAGATGTATTAACAAAAAGGGACAGAGTGATAGGAGAGAAAACAAAAACATGAACTTGAGAAAAGGATTTCTTACTGGCATAAGAAAGAAAAAGGGAAGTTTGCTCTACTGCTTCTTGTTTCGCTGCCAAAGAAGAAAAAAGCCAGCGTACTTTAAACAGCGAAGACTAGCAATAAAAACAAACATCGAAAGAGTAATTCAAACAGTTACGGAATGACGTACGATCGATTCATCTGCAGTAAAAGCCAGCATCGTTGTAACAGTCACTGCTATTGAGTGACCTAACAGGGTCCTCCCTTCCCACGTTACAATAGTCATAATCATATTCGCTGTAGACTTTTAAATCACTACCCTCAAAAATGAGATTAACTGTCGGATGCGCAACAAATTTCGATAGTGTGGCCATAAAGTAGGAAGTTGAAGTAGACTTTGTCTTCGAATTCTTTTTTATCGAGTTTTGCGCTTTCCCCACTTCCCCTCCTTCACTAGCTCGAGAAGTATCAGCCAACATAGATTCCCGAGAGCTTCCACGTGAAGCGGCCAGGTTATCAGCAGATTTTTTAAGATCAGATGCCTGAATTCTGAGCTCAGCAACGGGGTCTGGATGAAGGATATTGAAAGAATCGCACACGTCTCCGTTGTATACCAAGTTGAAGATACTGCGTTTGCTAGAGTTTACTACACTGCTATCAACATGAATATCCTGAAACACCATTATAAAGTCAAGTAGCTCAAGGGACAGTTTGCGGGTAAAACTCACATGCTTTTGAAGATTTTTGGTTTCGAAAATTTTAAATTTTTGTATTCGTTGGCATATCTTTTTGTTCATTGTTTTGCTAAACAAGGGCATACCAAAGGAAACATTAAAAAGAACCCACTCCTTCGAGCCGTCATTGCTATTCCAATCATCACCTACGTTACTTAGGCATTCCCTTTTCATCATCGTAATATAGCCAAAACTATGCTGTAGATGAAGCAAATTTCTCAGTTTTCGCACAACAGGGTGACAGTACATATTTTCTTCGGTGAAATTCTGAATGGTTCCATTTTCTGGAATAAGGTCCACCTCGTCATCAAAGGGAAATGGGACATGTATCATTTCTGGCTCTTGAGAACAGAATGTATACTCTTGAATTAGCACGGGGGATTGGCATAGTGCTTCATTCACGGTTGAGAGCATTGAATGGCAGTTGATTGCCGTGCTGTCATGATGCCAAGTCGTCATAAGCAATTTTTCTGCTCCTCGAAACACTTTCGGGAGTTTCTTTATGCGATGGCCCATTGACAAAAGAACAGAAGCTGGTCCGCTTCCAGTTGCACAATACAGCCACAGTTTGAACCAAGCACTATTTGCCTCTGATAGAGGCGGGCCAATATGAAACGGCAAACAACTACTTATAGACTTTACTTCATTACTTAAAGGAGCCATGGATATCAGGGCCTGATAGTTTTTGTTCAGCACACGAGAACATGTGGCAGAGTCCAAACTATTGAGACTCTCAAAGCGAATCAAATCGATAGGTTGTTTCGATGTGCCAATATCCCCATTCAGGCCTGGGAAAATTCCTTCGGTGTTTCGAAAAAACAGCAGCGTATCCCGTAAAGTCACAGCATGATCAAAATAGGTTTGGGCTTCGCCCTCGGCCTCTACGTCCACTTTACCCAGTTCAGTTAGAAAGCTATCCATAGACTCATCTGGAAGTTTACCCACCTCAAACATTGTAACTGCATGGTTTTTAAGCCCAGGAGACAAATTACCCATCATCAGATATGCCGTCAAAGTGGAATCAAACATAAATGCAATTCGCTTTTGGGATTTTCCCTCCATGTCCACAAGTCCCTTGACCATATTATCCACACCCTGTTCCGCCTTTGGTTTCGGTGGGCTAGCAGATGGGTTTGTTTGCAACAGTGATATTTGCGAAAGCCAAGACCTATGGACTGATTCCATGTCGCATTGCCTTCTTGCATCACCAGCAAATGCAATATTGTCATCCACATCACTTCCACATATGCTATTTGTACTTGTCGACACTGAATTGGAACAACTGGATTCACCCGATTCAATAGCATCTAATACGTCTGTACTACCTGCAGCAGTTGTACTCCCCGGAGTTCCTTTGCCTGATTTTGAAGACATGTTCTGAAGGCCATGTGTTTTCTTTTTCGCAAATCCCAAACGACAGTACATTGACACAGCATCTTTGACGAGCTGAAGATCAATCTGTAAAATATTAGCTAGTTCTGCCACAGTTGATTGCTCATCCATTGATACAAATATTTTGTACAGAAGCTTTTCAAAATAGTCACCCAAAACTCTGTTCATAACGAATCCCTCTAATGGTGGAACAGATATCTTATCATTGTCTTCAATTGGTACATTGAGGTAAACCAGCCCTTTGCTATACAATTCACAAAGCTTCTTCTTATTGAGGCGGTAACAAGGCGTAGGCCCATTATCAATGAGAAGGTCAATAATTTGGTGCTCCAAAGTGGAGCATCTGGCAATGTCGTCTTCAGTCACATAGCCCACAGTAGCAGTCCACCAATATTCAATATTTACATTTACAGGTTTCGAAGGCAATAGCTCTTTGATTTGCGCCTTTTTAAATTTACTTCCAAGTTTTCCCCATTTCCAGCCTTTTGATTTGCTTTGATTCATCATGTCTATGTATTGATTTCTTCCAATCCCAAGAAGTCGCAAACAATCAACAGCAGTAAAATTAGGTAGAGAATCATAGCTTTTTTCAGAGTTCATCAACTCAAACATCATAGTGGAATAAAATCCAAAAGGTGTTATCCTCAGTCCCTTTACCAAAATGTCCGCTAAATGATACGGATACAACATTAGATTTTGCAGACTATAACGTACAATCTCCTCGTAGTATTTCTTTTCATTCTTTACCACTTGGCGAACAATGTTACTTCTCCAACGCAGCTGATTACGGATACTATAGTTCAGTACAGCCTTTTCCCACTCATGCACCGAGTTTGCCATCTGGCTTTTGACAATGGCCGGCACCTTCGCCCACGGAACATTCTGGCGAATGTAATGTTCTACATCGCTACTCATGTTTGACCCAGCTGGCTCTTAGTGAACAGTTTCCGCCTGGGAAATAAATATCGCTTGTACTTGTGAAAACAGCCAAACGACTCTTTAGATTAGAACTTACACTAGCTAAGCCCTCAAAACAAAAAACTCTGGTAAAATAAGGCTCACAAAATCAAAACTAAAGTCAAATCCACATCAAAATTTCCTCATTTTAAATTCAAATACAATAAAAATAAAATAAAAAACAAAACAAAACAAAACAAAAAACAAAAAACCCCCAAAAAATTTGTACTCTCTAGTCTCTTCTCTCA
>PDIM01000028.1:88329-99649 GCA_002811675.1 Ichthyosporea sp. XGB-2017a | reverse complement strand
AAAAAAAAAAGCAAAAATCAAAGACAATGTGAGTGAAAGAGTCAAAAAAAAAAAATAGAAACAGAGGATTAAGCAAATCTTCAAATCTCTCTTTTTTTCTTTTTGTTGTTTTTGTTTTTACAGAAAATCTGCTTAACAAATGTAATCCGAAAGCAAATAAAAAAAGACTTTTGAAAAAAGAAAAGTAAAAAGAAAGACACAAATCCGCTTCCATTTTGATTTAATTTGATTTGATTTTCATTTTGTTGTGTTTCATTTGCTGTTGTTCTTTTTTTTTGTTTTCTTTTAAAGATTTGATTGTTTCGTCTCATGATTGTTTTGGCTTCTCGTCTCAAATTTCAAACTCCTTTTTTTTTTTTGTGTTTGTTTCATACATCTCTCTTCTTTTTTTTCTTTTTTGTTTTTTTTTTTTTTTTTTTTTCTGTTCTGTGGTTGACAGTTTATTTGTATTTTTTTTTTTTGGACATTTAAAGTTTGGTTGTTTGATTGTTTGATTAGTCTTTTTCTAGGTGTGTTGTTATAAATGCTGAAAGAGGAAAGGGAAGGTGAATATAAGAAGAGAAAAAAAAGAAGGGGTGCGTGGGATCTGTTTAGTTCTTGATTAGATAAAGAAGTCACTCCCTCGCTCACGCCTAAAAACCACAGGTCTCTCTCGGCCTCTTATCTCCCTCTCTCTTTTGTGCCATACATTCAACACCTACGCCCTCTTCGTAACACCCCCGTATCCTGTCACGAACCTCTTCTGTGGGGAATATTTTCCGGGTACCAGCGAGCTCCACTTTTGCACCTTTTAGAAAAATCAATCACCTTCTTTATTTAATTCCATATCTTTCTTTTGTTTTGTTCTCTCTTCATGATGGATTGGTATCCGCTTCATAGTGTGATCGATTCACAAACGTCCATTTCGACTCCTTGGAGTATAACATCTGTAGTGTGTGATCCCTTCGAGGAACTTGTATGGGTAGGATCACAGAGTGGCAGGGTGACTTCATACCTCCAAGGTCGTCAGCTTGAGCGCTACACCTCGTTTTTGGCTCATACCCAAGAGGTGAGGCAGCTGGCGATATTTGATGGAGGAATTGCAACAATCACACAGGATAATATGCGAGTGACCTCGCGGCAGGGGCTGGCTTTGAGCACTATTGCTACAGAGCATATGTATGACCTACAATGCATGGTGCAACCGCAAAAGAACTCGTCAATGATAATTGTGGGAGGCAATCAGGACCACATGATTGCAATTGACGCTGCTCGGGGGAAAATTGTGAGAGAATACACAACTGAACAGGGAGTGGGAATTATGAAACATGATCGTTACCTTTGCTGTGGTGGTATTTCAAATGGCCTCGTTACGCTGCGCGATGCGAATACCATGAAGGCGCAGCACATTTTGGATGCGCACACAGGGCCCATTTGTGATATGGACGTACATGGGAACATGCTGGCAACTTGTGGTTATGGAACCCGATATGGAGGAATGGGTGAGCTACTGCTGGATCCTTACGTCAAAATATATGATATGAGGACTATGCGTGTGCTAGAGCTGGTACAGTATCCAGTTGGGCCATTTCAGTGCAAGTTTATTCCAAAGTATAGTGGGAAGTTGATGATTGCTGCCCAGTCGGGTATTTTGCAGGTGAGCGATATCGGGGAGAATGGTGCTGTTGCTGGTGTGGAGCCGGCGGTATATCACATCGATACGCAAGGGGAGTTTTTGACATCGATGGATATCAGTTCGTCCTCTGAGGTACTTTTTGTTGGGGACACAGGAAGTCTTTTGCAGGAATGGACGTGCGTCCATGATTTCGGCAATGTAAAATTGAATCAGTATAGTCGGGATGTAATTTTTCCTGAACCCGCAGAGCCTTACCCAAACATATCACCGCGCGACAACAATACGCCTTTGGCAATTGTTCCTCTCCCTTATACCCGCGGAGAAAGGCCCCCATCCTCTTCCGAAATTGCTCGCCATGATTTGAGCTCGATATATCAGACATCTAGCAATGAGTCAGAAGCCCCATCGAGTGCACAGGAAGTTGTGAACATCGTAACACCTCTTTCTCTTGCTTATACATACAAGGCGTATGACAGGAACCTTTTGTCGACGTGGCCAACCCCGAAATGTCGTATTATTAGACATCCTCCTGTACCCATCGACCCCGATATTTTAAAATCTGTGGAAATGCGTGGTTTTGTTGGGTATGCACCAAACCATGGGCTTAAATTGCGCAATCAGTTCCCGTACAGTCAAAGAGCTCTTCAAAGACTCCAGGAAATATCGGGACGACCTCAAAAGAAATCTTATAATTCAGGGTCTGGTAAAGGGATTACATCTCCACCGGCAAGGAAAAGGTCTGGCTATACAAAATCGGAAGTTCCAAAGCACTATCGACAGGTGGAAATTAAATACTCGCGTATTGGTCTCGAAAATTTTGATTTTGGCCTCTATAATAAGACGGCCTTTAGCGGACTGGAAACCCACATTCCAAATGCTTACTGCAATGCAGCCTTACAAGTTCTGTACTTTTTTGCACCAGCGAAGGAATGCATTTTGAACCATATCTGTGACAAAGAATTTTGCTTGCTTTGTGAGCTTGGTTTTTTGTTTTGGATGCTAGCCATTGCTGATGGGAAGAATTGTCAGGCCAGCAATTTTTTGCGGGCCTTAAGAACTGTACCTCAAGCATCAGCCTTGGGTCTCATACTGAAAGACGACGAAGTGGTGAATCCCAAAAAAGTGAATTTTTCTAATATAATTCAAAGTTTTTTACGTTTTGTATTGCAACAGATACATCAAGAATTTGCCGAAAATCAATTAGGAAGACCTACCTTGAAATCCTCTCAAAGCAATTCAAATGGCAAAGGAACTGGAAAGGGGGATAGGCATAATAATAGTTCCTCCAGAGGGAAGGAAGAGAAACCGCAACTCACGGAACCGACTCCTATTCAGTCCATATTTGCGATACCAGTAATTCAACGAACCCTCTGCCAATGCAATAAGGAAATGTTGAAATTTACAGCACCATTTGTGTTTGAGTTATTTTATCCAAAACCCCCATTTAATACTGCAAAACTTACAGGGCACACATTTTCGTCGATTTTAAAAGAAAGTATATGCCGAGAGCAGGCAACCAAGGCATGGTGTGATAATTGTAAGAAGTTTCAGCCAAGCAGACAAACAAAGCTACTCGTGGGTGCTCCTGACGTGTTGTGCCTAAATGTATGCTTGAATTCGGATACCGATTACGAATTTTGGCAACTCAAAAATGAAGAGTTTCAACTGAAGAGGCACGGTAGTATATATCATATGAGAGAAAAAATACCCTTGTTCAATGGATCGGAGGACATGGAAAGGCCTGGTGATGGTGGCAACAAAAGTGATGATGAGGGACTAGAACAAAAAGACCCATTGATTGATTTAGACAATTACAGTTCTTGGATTCCTAATCGACTGGAAATATCTTTTGACAAGGAAATCTCAGTGGAGGATGTGTTGAAACCAAAGCAAAACTTTGAAGAATTTGGCAAAGATAAATTCGTTATTAAGGAGTATTTTGATGAGGTGGATGCTCAAGGTACTGTAAAGCCCTCAACATTTACTGCAAGCAAAGAAGAAACGAAAGAGTTCGCTTACACGTATGATCTCGCATCCTCAATTGCTTATATCCAAGACAGCAAAACGGGTGGGAATTTAGTGAGTTGCATTAAAATTGATAAATGCTATGCTAAGGAAGGATCGAATTCTACTGGGGAGCAATGGTACCTATTTAATGATTTCTCTGTGAGCCCAATCTCCAAAAATGATGCTTTGTACTTTAACGCACGCTGGAAGATGCCATGCTGCCTTTTCTTTGTGAAACGTAAGGAGCAAAACCATCCTGAACACTTCAATTTGAAATCAAATTTATCTTCTGAAGTCCTTTTTACTGAGAATCCATTAGCTAGAGATTTTAGGAGGCTGAAGACGGCCGCGAATGATGCAACATTTGTACCATTTTCGAACGACGAACTGCCCCGCAAAGGTGATATTTTTGCCATTGACGCCGAATTTGTAGCTCTAGAACGTGAGGAGGCCCAGATTCGATGTGACGGAACCCGATCTACCCTTAAACCAAGCCAAATGTGTTTGGCTCGTGTATCTGTTGTTCGTGGGCAAGGTGCTTTGGATGGCGTCCCATGTATTGATGATTATATTGCTACCAATGAGCATATTGTCGACTATTTAACTGAGTTTTCAGGCATTTGTCCTGGAGATCTTGATCCGGCAGTTTCAACGAAAAATTTGACCACTTTGAAAGCTGTGTATATGAAGTTGAGGTATCTTGTTGATCAAGGATGCGTATTTGTTGGACATGGCTTAAAGAAGGATTTTCGAACTATCAACCTTCTTGTTCCTCCTTCTCAGGTGGTCGATACTGTGGAATTGTTTTATTTGGAACGCCAAAGAAGAATTTCTCTGAAGTTTTTGGCGTGGTTCTTTCTGGGTATCGATATTCAAACCGGTAATCATGACAGTATTGAAGACTCTCATTCGGCCCTCATGTTGTACAAAAAATATAGAGAGTTTAAAGAAAATGATTGTGTGGAGGCTAAAATCAGAGAAGTTTATGATGCCGGACGAAAGTTTAATTGGCGGGCTCCACACTGGCCACAAGTAAAAAAGTGACTTTTTTGTCACTGAAAACTGAAACCCTCATATGATATTTTGATTAGACTATTATTGTTGCGTACCTGCGTCACTAACAAACATCCATGGTTAATTTGCTTCCTCGTTATGAACAATTAGTGAATAAACTCGTTGTTTTATTGTATTACCTATATTCTGTTGTTGTTGGATGATATTTCATGCTTCAAGGGAAGAATGGAATTGATGAGGTGGTTTATTTCTTTTTACAATGTAGCGCCTGCATCATCGGACAACTCGGTGTAATTCAGTCCGCCTATTGAGAAAGTTTTCTTCAGAAAGGACTTAATATTGTCATTGTTTTTGGGCTTATTCTCATCTCTGCTTGCGTGTGGTCTTGATGAGTGCTCAGCAATGGCATTGCTGATTCGCCTTGCTGGGGCGACTGAAGACCTTTTTCGCACACTTCCTCTGAAAGAAGTGCGCCCACGACTAGGTGTTACCATATCTTCCAGTTTATCCTCAGATTCACCAGTAGACTCAAGGTTTTTGTCTACCTCAACCACTTCTTCAAGATCGGGTGAAACTGCTACGACCCCTTTAGCCGTGTTATCCATGCTTGCAATGCTAGCCCGGTTCAAACTTTCGGCTTCCTTTATAAGAAAATTTTCTAAGTCATCCACGCGGGCTTCAACGTATTGCCTCATCTTTCCCGTTTCTTCAGGGTATTCTTTAAGGATGGTTTGAAAATCTTCCTTGGACAAAGTGTAAAAATCACAGTATGTCAAGGCCTCAACATCTGCAGATCTTGTTTGTTCTAAAAACAGCGCCATTTCCCCAAAGAAACTCCCTCTTCCTAACTCTGCTATCTGTTGCCCAGTCGCAGATAGCACTGCTACTGAACCCCTATGTATGAAGTACATTTCTTGCCCCACACTCCCACGCCGAATAATAATTTCATGAGGACTGCACACAGTTGCTCGCAGAGCCATTGTGACGGCATCGATAAAACCCTCTGCGCAACCCCTGAAGAACGGTACAGAAACCACCATATCTTTGCTAATATATCTGGCAATATCTGTCCGCAAACTAGTTGGCAAGTCACTTAAGATCTCATGATCATCAAATCCTTGGTGATAGTTCCAAACCAAATCATGGTATGTGCGTACGCGTAGGCTTAATTCCGGAGGTAACCTGCGGTACCTCATAAACTTTTTCAATTGAATCATTTTCTGCCTGTGCAAGTTTCTGTTTGCATCCATGTTCCCAATAAGACTTCCAACATTACCAATAATATAGGCATACAAGCACACACCAACAAACATGACGCACATTGTGTAGATTGTTTCCGCGTCTGTTATCGGATTTGCTTTAGCGCCAAGCCCTGTCATCGATGTGAAGGCCCAGTAAATTGCCTGAAGCCACTGAGAGAACCTTGCAGCGTGTTCGAACCGCTTGTCTGGTGCCCATGTAAGTTGTCCTGGAAATTCTACGTTGGGAAAGCCTTCCGTCACGACAATGATCCAGTATATACATCCAATAATATGCGAAAGCATAAATAGAAAATAAACCATTTTGAATAAACGAATAATACCTGGTCTGTGAGTTCTATCTTCTAAAGAATCGAAGTAGTTAAACAGTCTCTTTCCCCTGAGTAGTCGATTCATCCTCACATAAGCTTGATATTGATGACCGATGAACATCAAGTCAAGAGGAATAGCTGCCAAAACGTCCACCAAAAGGAAAGTGTTGATGTAATTTCGCATAATAAGCTTCTTGTCATATGTGACCTTTCCCTGAACTATGATTCCTGTTCTAGCATTCACTAATATATTTAAAATGTACAGGATATCCCCGAGTGCATACCAAATATTGAACATGTCAGCGGCCCCCCCCTCGTCCCCTTGCGGTCCAAACGCAATTATGTATGGAATCATGAATAGATCAAAGGCTAAAAAGGTTAACATTAAGTACCCCTTTGTAGTTACAAAGACTGAATCCGGGGAGAGCATGAATCTAGACTCCTCGTCGACTTTGGCGCGCTCTTCCTCCTTCAGCGACTTGGTGGCAACGGTCAGTCTATTCACAAACATCACTTTCCGGATAATCTTCAGTAGAAAAACAATCACAGTTACAATGCACATAAAAGAAAACAGTAAGTGGGTGTTAGTCAAATGCGTTTAACTCATTTACACAAACACAACACGGCGGTGTTGTCCCAAATATTTTTACCTTCTGCCACTGTTCCAAAGGATTCAATTCAGCTATTGGTTTCGTCATAACCCGTTCGTACTCTTGCTCCTCCTCCATAAACAATCTTTGTATACGATCAGTTGCGTTTACAAAATGAGCTGACTCACCCCCAAAAGGAGCTGCTTTTTTTTTTGGTTCATTGTCTACCTCACCCCTGCTCCTGTGTTTTTCTTCGTCTTCGTCTAAAGCATAGTCCACTGCAACATCGGGATCGAAGTTACGTAATTCGTCTTCGGTGAATGAAATGTTGTCCAGAGCAATTTCTCCGATCTCCTCACTTTGTCGAAACTCAATTTCTTCGCCATGTTGTTGTTCTCTTTCATCTTTGATGCTCCCCCCCGGGCCCTCTTTCCCAGCCCCAAGACACGGCTCTTGTTCCGCATCCGCCATAACTCTCCGTTCCCAACTCACCCTTTCAAGAACATTGACAATGACGAACTCCCACAGTACTCCTCCCCTCTTACTTTTAAAGGATTAATCTCGGTTTTCTTTTCTCTCTTGCTATCTCTTTCGACTACATAATTACCTCTTCGCGCAATAACTACATAATTATAAAAGACCTCAAAAAGGTACACAATGATTGCCATATATATCATGCGTGACCCTCTCTTAACCATATATGGCCATTGCCTCCCGTCTACATAATAATAATAATAGCATAATAACATTTTCTTTCTTTCTTTCTTCCTTTGTTTTTTGTTTAGCATTATAAATAATTTTGAAAACATTTTTGTCGATAAAGTTATAACAGTTTGAAGATCAGGAAACTGTTGGAACAACAGTTTGAAAAAGAGAAAGGGTTTATCAAAGGAATCTTGCGAGTTGCCGAGTGAGAATGGTAATGAAGTTCATTTGAATACTTTATGAGGTCTTCTTTTTTAGAGACTTGGGGAAGGAGGAAATCATACGAGAGCCGAAGGGCTTAGAAATGATGTGAGTTTTTGGTGTGCAAGGGAGAGTTTGAAAGGCCTTGTTCGTGTATGAAGGAATAGTTCGACTTGTTAGTTGGAAGAAGGCTAGTTTGAGAAACCCTTAGGGCCATAACAATTAAAGCAAAGAAAACAAAGTGTGACAGAGTGTCAAGATGGATCCAACAAAGCACACAAATACGATGGGAAATCTACTGTACAAGCTTTGTAACAGAAAGGTAAGGTTCAACTACTAATTTATTGATTTGATCAAGAAACTTCTTTGAAATCAGCATTGAATTAATTAATTGTTACGTTTGAATGCACAACAAAACAACAAAAACAGTGGAAGCCTCGGTACTTCCTTCTCCGGTCGTCGCCATCAGCAAGATCTCACTGTGTGAACTATTATCGCACTCCAGCGACTGCCTTGAAGATTACTAATCCATTGGAAAATTGTATTGGGCTGTTATATTACTTCACTGATGAATCAGAGATGGATCTAAGAGGGATTATTGATATTCGGAACCTTGTAAATTTGAAAATACACCATATATTTGAACATCCAAAGAAAAAGAGCTTAAATCGGGAGTGGGTAATACAACTGGAAACACCGCAAAAGGATTTCTTTCTAAAGTGCCCAACCATGGAAAGCGCACAGGTGAGTACTATGTTGTTGCTTGGGGATTTTTCTTTCTTTTCCTTTCTTGCTTACTTTCTCTAACTTTCACAATCAAATTCAACAGAAATGGGTCCTTGAGATTGTAGAGTCCTGGAACGTTGGAAAAAATGAAAGTGATAGGCGCATAAAAAAAACTCAACGAATTCTTCTCACCTCTAATTTGAACTTAGATGATAACTCGATATACACCATCGAGATGCTCAGGATCATACCCTACATACCACGGAAGTACAAGTCAATGTTAGATCATGTGCGAAAGCAACCCCCGCCGAGTATACAGGTAGCCGTATTTGATGATGAGGGACAGTTAATTTACGACATGCTTGATGAGTACACTTTCTTTGTGTCGGAAACCTTTGAAAAGCCAACAGAAAAGGATGTCGATATACTTTATAATTCAATTATTTCCCCTGGTGGGATTAAATCACGTTCTGGTCTATCGTCCAAGTTGCAATACGAAGCTGAGGTTCGAGAAAAGGAGCTAAAAATGGCGGATTCCTTTGAATGTGATGAAATAGCGCATGCTCAGGACCAGAATAGGCTAACAGTCGGTTTGAATCCACTGTCTAAACCATCTGGCCACTCGCCAATGGAAGCAGAAGCCCAGCAATGGGGTGTCTCCAAAAGCCTCCCACTTCCGGAAAATCCAAAATCAGCCAGTAAATCCAAAACTCCATCTCGTTTGACCAGGATGTTTAGTAAAAAAAAGCTACAATGACACAAAGGATCTCTTTGGGGTACTTAATAAAGCAAACACTATTTAAAATAAACTATCGGTATCCAGCTAGTTGCGTAAGGGGGTTGTAGGGAGTTCGGCCTACAAGAGGGTTTGCCAGTCCTATTCTTCTTTCCTCCACATCCCAGATAGTGTAAAAGTTGCGAAGGAATCCATCACCTAGTACAACTGTATCACTTTTGTCAAATGAAAGCTTTTTATGGTAATTTTGATGACTGGCCTTTTCTTTCATAACATGCCGTCGGGTCTTTTCATGACGATTCTCCTCGTTGCTTCTATAAACATTCAGAGC
Source organism: Ichthyosporea sp. XGB-2017a (assembly GCA_002811675.1). Lineage (NCBI taxonomy): Eukaryota > Ichthyosporea > Dermocystida > Chromosphaera > Chromosphaera perkinsii. Next base: position 90,154 of record PDIM01000028.1, on the reverse strand, counting down.
AACGTGGCATTTTGTAGACCCAACGTGCATTGGCATAACATATGTTTCTGGTTTTAAAATAGCATCCTTGCCCATAAATCGGAATCTAAAGGTGGGTAGACTAGGATATGCTGTGTCGGTGTTACCGGGATCAAAAAACTCCCCCTCCTGCATGTGTCCTGTAGCAGGGGAAGTAAAATTGCACGGGAATGTATACGAGGCTGGGGTTTTTGCTTTCACTAATATCGGGTATGCTTTTGCAATCTCATCAAACATTGCCTGAGGCAATATGATGAACGACGAGCCGGAGTCGAATACTGCGCTCAGAGAATTGGATGCTTTTTTTGTATCAAGGCCAGAAGAAACTGACACCCAGCTCACAGGTTTTCCCGAAGACCTGGGACCGGATGAAATATCAACTCCAAATAACTTGCATGAGAAATATTCTGACAATTCCTCATTAAGGGGGAGCCACACCAGCCCTTCTACGCTCTTTTCCCAATACCCAATGGTCAGTTCACTATGAGACCCAACCCTCCTTTGCATGCGATCTCTATCGACAGAAATAAGGTCATCAGGAGACGTAGAAGAATTATTTTCAGTCATAGACGATTCAATGAAGCTTGGTGACCAAAAATCGACAAATGATATGGCAAATGTGAGACTATCAATTTGATTCTGAGATTTCAGCTCCGATAAGAATGTGTTCTTCACATATTTCTTAGAGTGGCCAAATGACAGACCGATAATCCCATCAAAGTAGTCATGCTTACCCCCAAAATGACCCTCTTGACTCATACATAAGCCAAATTGGTATTGCATAACATCGAACCCGGCAAAAACCACGTTATCCATAACCTTCACTCCAGTCATGGACCCTGTCCCATAGCGTAGCCCAACTGGATCTTTATCAACATACCTAAAACTAGAGCTCTGGTGAGGGTTAAATTTGTGGGGAGAAGGTCTACATGTTTGGCATTCCCAGGATGGAATCCAAAAATCTGAGCTTCCGGTGTCTGCAATCATATTAAACGGCTGAGGCGGGGTGCCCACAAAGGCAGTTGTCATATAAGAAGTTAGAAATGGATTTCCGGTATCCAACTGCATATGCCCGTGAGTCTTTGTCAAAGTTCCAGTACTTCCGGCTGTAGAAGATGCCTCATGAACGCTTCCACCAGTCCACATATGCAATAATGCTTCGCCAAGTGCCACAATAGGGGAGGGGGGAGAGGCTGCAGGGGCATTCTTGTTCCCTATCGTGGAGGTATAGTTCGCTGTTACATTGTGTGGGGTAGCAGGGGTTCCTGAATTAAATATCCTATTCTCCACGTGTATTTGTGCCTCATCCACCCATCGAGAGAAGGCTTCTTGTCGATCTTTCTCGCTTGCCAGTCTTTGGGATCCTTCTTTGTCCTTCTCATCTTTGTCTTTTGAGCTTGTTCCGCCAGACCCAGACTGGCCCCGCCTTGCTTTGTTATCATCCCTCCACCCAATCTCTAACCTTGTGGGAATATAGCGGGGAGTTTGCACAAATCGTAGCACACCGTGACGGGGAGTAGGAGAAGGAAGGCAGCAAGCGTTGTAGGGGATAAGAAGCAGTGCCAAAAAGAGGATTAAAACCATGGTGTATGTACTTGCTTTGTCTCTGTTTGGGCGCGAGCTATTCCAACGCTGCATATTCAATAGTGCAAAGAGTAATCCGTATCTGTAGATTGGATATTTATGTCTCAAAAATCAATACAGCCAAAGAAAACTAAATAAAAATAGCAGGTCGCGGCTCCCTGAAAAATAGAGAAAAAATACAGCGGAGGCAGAAGAGAGAAGAAGAAATAAAAAAAAATAATGA
>PDIM01000028.1:76186-86697 GCA_002811675.1 Ichthyosporea sp. XGB-2017a | reverse complement strand
AAAGCAATAAATATAAATATAATAAATGAAATGATAACAAAAAAAAATTCTAAAAAAGGAAAACAAGAAAGAAATAAAAAAAGCCAAAAAAAAAGCCCAACAAATAATTTCATTTATATTTATTAATAGAACTTTTTTTAATACAATATATTATTTTAGTTGTATCTGTTTTACTTTTTTATATATTCTGGGGATGAATCAAGAAATAGCTCAAGGAAAAAGAGGGAGAGATTGAGAGATAGGGAAGAAGAAGAAGAAGAAGAAGATTAGTGACACCCACCCCACCAAAAAGGGAAAAAATAACAACTGACAAAAGCAAGAAACGGGAAGGGGAGGGGGGAGAATAACCATGTCGGAGTCCAATACAGGAGCGATGAGCAAAGCATCCTCGCTTGTATCATATGGCCAGATAGAATCCAATTATGAGTTGGAGGGGTACAGAAATGAAAGCTCATATTGGAACAGGAAGCTGCAGCTTTTAAAAGAGGTTGTATATCGAGCATTGAAGAAGGTGGCATATAACAACACATTACCCCAGTGGGCCACAGTCATTTGGTTGGTAATCGAGACACTACAACTGATATCGTTCGCGCTAGTGGATGGGGTTCCTTGGAACGAAACCTGGGCAGGCTGGCTGAAAGAAATTTGTGGAGCATTGCGGTTTACCTTTATTTTTGATATAAGTAATCTCTTAGTTATTGCAATATGTGGCTTTGGATTCATAATGATTCTCGCCACTTATGCCTCAGGGCTATATATCTTCAAAAGGGAGGTCGAGAGTTCATCTAGTATAAAGTTCTATCAATGGCTCAAGCCGTTTTTTATTACTTCGTCTATGACGCTATCCACATTGCTCTATACACCCTTCCTCACAACTTTTGTTGCGGCAGTTTACTGTAACCAGCTGAGTGACAGTGATTCGTGTTACTCTGGTATATCTATTGTAGGGATGATTTTAGGCGTCTTTGGCTTTGTCTTACTTATACCTTTGGCAATATATGTAAATGCCACGACAGTTAGAGCTTTCCCGCCCAAAAGTCCACAAATGGCAAGGTGTCACGGGAAAGGGGACCTGTACATACTTGCATTCAAGACGCTTTTATGTATCATAGATGGAGTTCTTCATGGGTCAGGTGGAGGTGCGTGGATTTCTATTGGAGTTATTCTTATTGGAGGGCTGGGTCTATCTTATTATATAGCTATGATGCTTCCGTATATGAATTTTATGTACAATCGTATCAGGACTAGTCAATTGTGGTTTTTAACTTGGGCAGGTCTTTGTATGCTCATCACGAAGATTCAAAATGACAAAGAAGAAAAAGGGGGCATCTTTTTGTTCTACTTTGCTATCCCTTTCGTGATTGTTGTAGCAAGTGAAGTCCCTCGCCTTAGAAGAAAGGTCGTTCTTCAAAAACGCGTAAACAAGTGTTCAAGCCCAAATGAAATAGAAATGAAAGTTCGCTTCCTCTTATTTGAAGCGGATATGGATCTAAACAAGCTACGATGGAATGAAGCAGATACCGCAAATGATGATGGGGACAAGGAAGAGCTTCTATGCAAGATGAATGACATTTTCAGTAAAGGAATTCAGCGCTTCCCTTCTTCTAGTCTTCTATATATTATGTGGGCCCAGTATGAACTCGCTTACACGAAGAAAGGTCACGTCGCTCTCCGATTGCTAAGAAAAGCGTCAGAGAGAAATCCAACGTTTGATGAAAACTTCTTAATATATCGGATTACTTCAGAAATCCAGTTTGTGTTTGAGCAAGATGAACAAAACCGAAAGACTTTGGAATATTTGGAATTTCAAAGGACTTTAGAGGAAACAAAAACTATAGAAATCAATATTATGAAAGCACAGCAAAACTTTCTTGAGGAGATGTTAAGACCAACCCCGCAAGTAAGTCTACTTCACAGGTCTTCCGATCAAATATACGAAGGTATCAAGCTTGGTAACTCATATTACCGAAAAATGATCCAATTGAACCCTGATTCAGTTTCTGTTCGCCGAATGTACGGTTCATTTCTAGTTAATTGCATCAATGATTTCAGCTCTGCAAATTCACTGTTTCAAAAGGCAGACGAAATTGAAGCGAATATTTTTAAACAGAAATCCGGTTCGGAAAACGAAGTCGATGTATTCAACGATGAAAATCCTGTCTTTGTTATTTCCGGAGCGGATGAGAGAGTTGGGGAAATAGTTCGAGCGAATATGTCAGCGTCTCGCATATTTGGATATGGGAATGCTGAATTAGTTGGCAGCAATATCAGTACCATTATCCCATTTCCCTTCAACAAAAGCCATGACGGATGGATCAGACGATATCTCAATGGAGGCAACCCAGGGGCTATCAACAAGACTCGCCAAATATTTGCAGTTCATAAATCTGGCTTCTTAATGTACATGAGGCTTTCAGTGAAAGAAGTATTTGGAGTTTCTCAAAATACAATTTTTCTCGGTGTTTTTGAGCCCATTAAGACCACCACGGAATACATATTGCTCAATGAGAATAACCTAATTCTATCATGCACGACGAAACTTGCTAGTGTTTTCAATACAACCGCAACGGAAGTGCACAGTGGAACTTTGGATGTAACTAATTGGATCCCTGACTATAATGACTGCATTAGTCTTATTTTTTCACCTGAGGGCTACAGCCTCCAATTGTTTTCACATATTTTGGATCAAAGCTACAACTTTGTGATTAAAGGAAGTGCTGTTCCATATGGAGATGGGGCTGTAATGTGCCTGGAATGTTCTCAGCCAGATGAGGGACAGATTGATACCCGAAAAGCAGCCATGACAACCATGGAATATGATGACGGTGTGACATCGTACAACAATGCAGGTGGGTATGATAATGGCTACTGCCCAAGTCCTTCAAGCCCAAATGAAAAAATGGTTGCATTTCAAAGTCTTGAGCTGGAAGAGAAAGATTCGAAAAGCTCACACAAAGATGAGAATTTGAAAGAGAGCATAAATGAGATAGCTTCCTCGAATGTTGGTAGTAAGATATTTCGGAGAGATGAGGACAAAGATTCAGTTTGTAGCAAGGAGAGTTTAAGTTCTTTGAACAATAGCAAGAAAAAAAATTACGCAAATATTCAGCAGTATCTATTGACCGATTCGGGGAGTACGACAAAAAGCGTAAAACATTTGAAAATCGTATTCCTTTTGACGTATATCTTGACACTTTTGTTAGCCATAGCCACTTATATATCTATGACTGTGGAAGTACAAAATTTAAATGATACTTTGCACAAAATTGATGATTTGGGTTTAGGAAAGATATACATGTCAATGTGCGCATGGGAAGCTAGAACACTTGTTCTTTTGCAAGAAAAATATGTCGCTTACGATACAGTTGATAATATCTTGGCGAAATCACGAGAGTCATTAAAAGCAAATGCTGACAAGTTGGAAAATATTGCCCAAAATGTTATTCCAGAACTAAGCGACCCTTCTTTTGTGCAAAACGCTCTTGTCAATGAACAGGTTCTTCGTGTTGTGATTATGGAAGGTACCACCCCTCAGGTCACAACAACAAGCTTGCGGAACGGTATTATGGAACTTGCAACGAAGTCACGGCTTCTGGCTGAGCTACCTCTAGCCAGCATCACAATGGAAGAAAGAAATGCTTTTTACATTATTACGAACGCAAACAAAAATCTCTTAGTAGCTATGAACAATTCCATTGCAGAAATGAACAAGCAAACAGAAGACATAACCCTTCAAATTGAAATTACGAATGAAGTCATGTTGGGGGTGTCACTTGGTCTTTTGGTCTTTTGCCTGCTTTTTGTTGTTGTTCCAACTCTTTACAGGGTTGATAGAAATCGTAATGATGTCTTAAATATATGCATGCTCATGCCTAAACAGGTTGTGAAAAGGATACACCGAAGGGTAAAAGAAAGACGTGCGATCCTTGAAGGAATAGACGAAGGGGATGAAGAAATGTTTGAAGAAGAAATTAACATTGACTCAAAAGAACTACAAAAATCTGTCAAAAAGAATAATGCAAGAAAGCGATTTGTTAGAAGCAATAGTCTTAGCAGAAATATCATATTGAAAATCCTGATTTTCTTGGTAATAACGGGGGCCTTCTATGCTGTCTACACTATTTTGAACCTTGTTGAAGAGCATGACCAAAGAGTAAACACGCCAAACTTGGTCAATTGGCAACTAGACAGGAGTCCTATTGTAGTTGAGCTAATGAATGAAATGCGAGATGTGGAGGGGAATTTTGATGACATTTTTTTCGCTAAGGAGATAGGTGACTTAGAGACCAGTGACTTTTTGTTGAAGTCTGCACAAAATGCTTTGGTCTACGGATCGCCAGAAAAAGGTATTTATGAAAGTGAATTTTTGCTGAACGATAGAAACATGGACTTGTTTTTCGAGAATGGGTGCGTTTACGCCTCAACAACTTCTGGGTGCTCATATTATACCCCATGCTGTCCAACTATTTTGAACGGACTTCAAAGTAACGGCTTGCACCCTTCACTACTCACATACGTGCAGCTTGTTTTATCTGAATTGCATGCCGCGCACAATGCTACCACCCAAGCTGAAATAACTGCTGAACTAAATGACCAGTCTTCCATCGACCTGATATCTTTTTCTCTTTATGTTTTGGAGCCGAACCTTGAGGTGTCTAATACATTTTACTTTGAGTACATTGATAATCGTAACGACGAAGTTAAACTTATTGAACTTATTGCGTTGATTGTCTATTTGATTGTGGCAGTGTTACTTTACATCATCCTGTATCATCCCATGTTCCCATTGCTCAATTTAAACGTAAAGAAATCGCGTTCAATATTCCTCCTTGTCCCTTACAGCATATTAGTCCAGCTGGACCAAGACAAAATCATTGATTTACAAGATGTCCTCGAAAAGCTATCTCAGTGAAAGCCTTCCAAATGTACAATAAAATATACACACAAAAAGATAAGCACTACAAAGCACTGGGCGACTATTCTATAATTTATTCTACAAAGCGGCATTTACCATAAGTTTAGTAAATGAAGAAATGTCCATCTTTTCCACCAAACGTTTTGGGCGAACCTGATTATCTTCTGTCACAGGGAACTCTACACTATCCCCGTTCATGGTCCAGCCATTCGTTGATGAATCTGCCCCAGAAGCCACAAACTCATCAATAGAAGGACAACCCGTTTTGTTAAGGTTAAGCAGTTCGGCCATAAACTCCTTCTTGATACTCTGATGAGAGATTGCCAAAACATGGGCAACATAATTCCTAATGGCATCGTCAAATCCATTCATTTCTAATTTAATAATATTCTGCACATGTTTATCATCCTCATCGGAGTCATCAGAGCCCTTGATCTTTTCCCAAAACTGTTTAAATTGGCACGTCTCCAACAGTAACCCCAGTGCCTCAATCTTCGCAATAATACCCTCAGTATGATTCTTTTCGCTCACAAGGTGAAGCGACAAAACATAGTCTGTACTTGGCAAGTTCATCATTGCCTTCAACAGCACTAGAGCAATAATTTTTGTGTTGCATCTAGCTGGATTGAATTGGTAAAGCTTTAACACAGCCTGATTAGCTTCACAATCATATGTTCTTGTGCTGCACTGGGTCTTGATGTACTCTTCAAACTCCGGAAGGTGTTCAGGGTTATATCTTTCAAGCCCATTGCTTAAAATATTTTTAATAGTCTCGGCCATTTTAATTAATTTATGTGTACTAGTCAGTTTTTTGTTGAAATAAGTAATCTCTATCTTTCAAAGAGTTGATGCAAAAAAAAAAACCAGCTTCCCCTTCAAATAAAAACAAGATATTAAAGGATGGATAGCCAACTTCTAAATACAAATAGATGATAGATAATAAACTGAACAAAAATCCCCCCAAAAAAATAAATTCCCAAATCCAAAAGTTCAATTTTAATTTTAATTACAAAGAAAAAAGAAGCTATACTCGAAATAAAAACACAAAAAGGTCAGCTGGGTCAAGGCGAAATAATTTGATCTTGATAGCTGCCCCTCTCCCCTCCCCTAACCCTCGTTCCTTTATTGTGGTTGCCTAGGTAACGGGTGGAAAATTGTCAGCTGAATCAATTGAAATATAAAATTTTAGCTTTTTTCTTCACAATGGAAATTTGGTTCGCGAAAATTCCGAATTCTTTTTTTACTTTCTTTTTGGTAATTTTTGCTTTTTGTTTTTTTATTATTTATTTAAGTTGGGTGTTTGATTCTTTGAAAGAGGATTTTTGATTTCGGGTTGGGAGTTGTTATAACGAAAATAGATCAGGATTGGTTGGTTATTGTGTTCATTTCTGATAATCCAAATTGAAGAAAGAGAAAAGAGTTCAAAATGGCGATAGACCCGGAAGAGAACATTGCGACTGAAGAAAACGGTGACGAACTTGAAAATGAGAATACACACAGTTCGTTAAGGCAAGGAGAAAATGAAATCCATAAAGAAAGCAAACATTCTCTAGAGGAGGAACCGACTACAGAAGCAGAAGCTGTTGGTTTGGAAGAGTACGATGAAGAGACGTATCGTAATGGCGAGTATGGCCACTATGGAATGGTAGACAATGAAGAAGATGAGGATGAAGAGGAATATGGGCGGGAAGAGCTGGTTTTGGAACCCAATGACCGCTTGATGGCAACCGTTCAGCAAAAACTAAAAGAACAATTACTTCAGCAAAAAAAGGAAGTGTCTGAGGATATTCGTGAAAAGTCAGAAATTCTTCAACAGTGCAAAAGAGAAAGAGAAGATCTCGGTGTAAAGCTTTATGGCTTTCAACAACAGCTCGTCAGAACCCAAAGTCAACTTGAAGAAAGCCAAGACCACCTAACGAAAGTTGCTCAAAGCCGCGGCTATTACGACAAAAAACTAAATTACTTAAAAGAAAATTTAGAAACAAGAGAGAAAGTGCGAATAGGATACGAAGGCTGCGTAAAGGAGTGTCAGGACGAGCTGGACAAGTTGAATCTTCTTTTGCAAAACTTCAAGTTATATATTGAAGAGAGTAAAGCGGAGTTGAAAGTGGTTAAAAGAGTGGCCAGCAAAACTAGTAAAAATTTGGAAACTGAGGAGAGGATGAAGGAGCGCCAAGATATTGTCATAGATCGCTTGAGTGAGCTGATAAATGCGAAAGAAAAAGAGGTAAAATACCTGCAATATCAAGCAAATGAGCAGGCTAAAGAAACCACCCTGGTAAAGAGTACGCTAAATGAAGCACAAAGTGAAATAGAATCCATTCAGTTTGAGAAAAACCAAATATTGAATCAATGGAAATTTAGTTTAATTGGTATGCAGAGAAGAGACGAAGTCTTTGCTCAGATACGGAATGTAATTGAAGAAGTCCAGAACATATTAAAAGCCAACGAAAATGAGATGCTGGGGGTAAAAACGTCGATTGTGGAGGAGCAAGCAAAGAACGAAAAGCTTTCGCACACGTACAATAGAATAGAGGGCTATATTGCATACACAAAAAGAAAGCTCACTGAAGCAGACAAAAAAGAGTTAAAGCAAAGGTCAAACTATTCAAACTTGGCCAAAGCTCTTAAGGCCGCAGAGGAAAAGTCATTCATTCAAGCAGGAGATTTGGCAGACCTTCAAAATGAAAATATGCTGATTGCAAAAGAGAATAAGAACTATCGAGCAAAGATTCAAGCTATAAACAAAGAGCTAGTTGATAATTTAAGCGAGCAGAGCTCCTTAAAAATAGTGGATCAAGGGCACCAGACAGGCATAAAGAAAATTCAAAGCATTGTTTCAAATATGAATAACAAAAAAGAAACCATATGGAATGAAATGACTAGAGCGGCAGTCGCCATTGAAGAAGTTCGATTTAAAAACGAAGGCCTCAAAGATACCCTAGGTAAGAAAATTGAGAGTTCGAATGAACAGACATCTAATTTGGCCGAGTATGAACAAAAGCTTCGCAAATCCCATGTGCAAGTTGAAGTAAAGCAGCGGCAGCTTGATGCCTTGAACAAGCAGATAGCTGCACTTATCGAGAATTACTCTGGCCAGGAAAACAGTGGTCCATTGGAATCAGAAATTGCAAATTTGCAGAGAGCGATTAATCAGAAAAGCAACGAAAACTTGGACTTAGAACAATTTTGGTTGAAGCATCAGCAAGAGCTAATTGAAATATCTCAGAAGAATAATAGTACTATAGAAGGGATTGGCGACCATGAAAACGAGGAGGGTGTTTTGTTTTGTAGAAAGCAGCGGTTAGACATAGAAATAGAAAATGAAGAAAATGAGATTTCTGCAATATCGAAAAGAATGTATCAATTACAAAATCAAATTTCTAAAATCCAAGCACTCGTTTTGGGGAAAGGGGAAGAGATTGAATCCCAACTGAAGAAAAATAGAGATATGGAAAAGGACACATTGCTATCTTTAAAGAAAGCAGAGAAAGAAATGATTGTCCGACAACGGGAGATAGAAGAATTGGTTCATGAGAAAGATTCACATAAGGCAAAAATAGTTGAGATTGAACGACAATGCTTGCTGTGGGAAAAGAAAATTCAACTGGGAAAAGAAATTAAAGAGGCAGTGGATCCAAGTGTGGGTGCAAGTGAAATAACCACGATGAAAAAGGAGATTTACAGGATGAAACTCCGACTGAAGCATCTCAAAAAAGTTCAAACGGATTTGATCAAAAAAATGGAAATGAGCATTAAAAAGAGAGGAGACATCGCCCATGTAGGTAAACTGACCACACGAAGCAAAGCAATGACATCCGTCAATCTCAAAAAGGGAATTAAAGAGTATGAGAAGAAACTTATGGAGGTGGTACGGGAGTTAAATATCATTGAGAAAGACAAACGTCAAATTATGGACACGCAAAAGAGACTTGGGGAAATTGTTGACGAAAAAGTACACTCCGTAGAGTTCTTTAAAAGAAGACTCGAAGAATCGGAACATACACACAACGAACTCAAGAATGTTTATGAAAAGGTGTGCTTCGACAGCGACGTTCAGTCGGAGATATGCGATCAATACGAAAAGATACTAGATGGCAGTGAAGAAGTGAACATCACTGAGAGGGATGCTATTATCATCGAAGGCGAAGAGTCAAGAAAGCAGTATCAGCTCAAGACCATCTATGAAATGATCAAAGAAAAGCACCCAGGTCGCTCTTTGTATAGCGCAATTGCTGAAGCGGACGATGAAATAGTAAACACTATCTTAAACGCAATTCAAGAGAAGCAATGATAATAAACAATTCAACAACATGTTCTAAAACACTTTTAACATTTTCAGAAAAAGAGTATTTCCAAGGTTTGTTTATTCTATTAAAGAAACGACAAAAATATTCTTCTTCTACCAAGAAAAAGTTTAATTTTTTACTTCAAACAAGGCAAATTATCATGATAAAAAAGTAAAGCACAAATGCAAAGACAAGGGTTGAACTGAGGCCAATACAAGAGAACGAACGAAAGAAAAGGGACGTAACAGCAACGGAGAGTGTTTTACAAAAGAGCAGACTTCGCCATCTCCTTTACTTCACCATTTTTCCTACACCTCTTTTTAACTTAAAAATAAACTTCCTTTAACTCAAATGACACAGCCCAACAACCATAACATTACTTATTCTCAGTGCAGTTCTCCCCCATTACAAATGCCAATTCAACTTGTTTGTGTGATATTTTTCTTTTGCTTTGCATATATATGAAAGTGCTTATCGGAACTTGATGAAACCAATATCCTTGGCATACTGACGGAAGCACTGACGGCACATATCGAGGTGATACTTGCGGATCAAACCATGTCTGTTAGAGCAGACGCGGCTATTGAACAAAACAAAGGTTGATAAAATAAAAAAAGAAGTCAATACACTTGAAACCATCAACAACAATGAAATACAAGGAAAACCAAACAATTCCCAACCAGTTAGTGGACCCTATTATTCTATTATTTAACTTGCCCTGTGGTCCGTACCCTTCTTACAAATCTTCTGAATGGAGAGGGGTCACACTTGTGAGATCATATTGAATCGCTCCAACACAGTCCCATGATTTCTAACAGACCCAAAATCCCTTTTCAAGCACCCTTTTCTTCCCTCTCTTCTCCTATTCACTATTATTTTCATATCATTATAGATTCCTTCAATAATCATAAAGGACCTATTGGGCTTTTACTTGCAATTCCATTTTCATTCCACTATCATATTATTCGCAGCGACTTTTAACGCTCTCACAACCTGTCACCAATCTCAGCTCAATGCAATTAACTCCCACCCACCAAAACCAAAAACACAGACAACAGTCCTGCCTCCCATCTCCCACTAAAAGATCCCCTCTCTCCAACTCCCGCTTTTGTCTCGTGTCTTCCTCCTCAAAGTTCTCATTCAAACTCACCATTGACGAGATCCCTGACCATAAGTCTTGGGATGAGAATTCCAGATTTCGGCGTGACCCATGATTATATATAAACAAAAAAAAAATAAACTCTCTTAAATTTAATTTTTTTTTTTCAAAAATCCAAATCAAAATCAAAAAAGTGGAAAAAGAGGAA
>PDIM01000028.1:31695-68944 GCA_002811675.1 Ichthyosporea sp. XGB-2017a | reverse complement strand
AAAAAAAAAAAACCCCCTTTTTTTAAAAAAAAAAAAAAAAGGGAATTGTTTTGTTTTTTGTTTTATTTTTTTTTTGTTTTTGTTTTTGTTTTTGTTTTTGTTTTTGTTGCTTGTCTTCTTGTTCTATTTTCACTTTTGATTTAGGAGTGTTTCAATTTTTGACTCACATCCATCCACATATTCAATCATATTCAATCCATCAAGTGTGGCTGTTTGTAGCTGATCTCTTGATAAAGCATATCCACACAAGGAAGGACGGGGTTTGGAATCCTCCCCTGGCTGTTACGGGGGCCATGAGTAGTAGCAACGTCATGCCACAGCGCATCGAAGACTTGGATCTTCAGGAGATATCCACTCGCAAGATAGAGGTGGAAGATAAACTTGCAATGGAAGACGAGAAATTGGGGCGCTTAAAGGATTATATTGAGAGATCAAAGAGGAACTCAGAGGCCATTATGGGGATTCTTGGATCCTTTGAGGAGCGACTATCGAAACTGGAAGTGAGTGTGCGTCCCGTTCACGAGAGTAGTTTGCAGCTGACACGTATCCACGAGAATATTGAGAAGGCAGCGTTAAGTCTGGAAACGATTATTGCCTATTATGAGGTGTTTGACGAGGTGTCTGGGCCAATCAAGGCTGGTGTGGGTAAAAATCCGACAGATTTTATTGAGCAGTTGGAAATTGTGGATAAGGCCATTGCCTTTTTCAAGCAGAAGAATATCGGGGGTACTACGAGGGATTCTTTGGTGGAGCTATTTAGTTTTGGAGTAACGTCACTAGAAAATGCATTTAAACAGCGCTTAGAAGCGATATCTGCTTCAAGAGATTTTGCTAAGATTCCGTTCAGTCACGCAGAAAGGGATTCGCTTAAGAAGGACAGTCTTATTGTGCTGCTCGAGGATGATGGATTGATGGAGGAAGAGGAAGGGGAAAAAGAGGGGCTTCTGGCTAGCATTGAGATAGAAGAGGGTGATACAAGTGCTGGTGGAAAACGGGCCGTTACAGCATTTGGAGCAGACTTTAATGCAAAGCTTGCACGGGTTTATCACAAAACGATGCCCCGGGAAGAGATATTAAATTTGAAAACCATATCGACGTGGCTAGAAAAGAAGAAGTGTGGGAAACGTTACAAACATCTTTATGCTGAAGTGCGAGAGGCTATTCTGGCTATATCTTTAGAAAGTATTCCTGTGAAAGTGAGCAATCTTAATGTGTCTGCGGCCACCAGAGAACGTAGAATGAGTATAGCTGATGATGGAAATGGAGGAAGCGGTGGGGGTGCGGGAGGAAGACGAACATCTGTTGCTGCCGGAGCTGATATCAAAGGGCTATCAGGGGGTGCAGGTCTTTATGTAAAGGGAAGTCATCCTTATTTAGTCATGATTGAAGTGTTCATTGAACTTTTGTTGGCAGAAAGGGCACTGATTGACCAGTTTATTCCTAGTCACAATGTGGAAAAGACATTCAATAGACTCACGCGGACACCTTCTCAACTTTTTTTTCTTACAGGATATTCCATTGTAGATCCAATATCATCACATGTGAAGAACCATGAATTTCACTCGGTGTTTGAAGTCTTCGATGTGTTTGGGCACCTCAAATTGAAGGAGAGGATCTTTCTGAAATTATATAATGACAACCGCAGCGCGGAAATATTCAAGCTGATGGAAACATACGAAGTTGCCTGCGGGGAAGTACTGGATGCTTTTATGGGTGAAATCAAGTCCGACCCTTCAGTAAGTGTTGAGTTTTGGTGTGCTATGTTTGAGATGGAATTTAATATGCCAGTTTGTTGATGAAATGGAATGCTAACCAATCCGATATTTTTTTTTACTCTCTTTTGCTCAAGGACAAGGGCAGTGTGCCACAAGATGGAACTGTACATGAACTAACAAGTACGACCTTGAACTTTTTTGGTAAATTGTATGAATATGGGGAAACTATTGAAGCTGTAATTGGGAATACGTCACAGTATGATGACAATGATGCAATGGGAACATATCTCGTGGAAGTAATGACTTCCTTGGAAAGCAATCTTATGGACAAGGCAACTATGTATGAAGATTCAACTCTGGGTGATGTTTTTCTTCTAAACAATTACCACTACATAATGAAAACCATTCGAAAATCTGCGTATTCGGTGATATTCAGAGATTTTTTTGCTTCCAGATTTGATAAGCTATTTTCAGAGAAGCGGCGCGATTATCAAGGTGGGTGGATGAAATGCTTTGTGTACTTAATGGACGCGGGTAGAGGGGAATTTTCTGGGGAGCCCGGCGACGAAGAGAAAGGCAAAGTTTCAAGCCAGGAAAAGTCTAAGATGAAGGAAAAGTTCCGAGGATTTACTCAAGCCTTTGAGGATGTGTACAACCTTCAGCGTCATTACTGCATCCCGGATGATGAGCTACGGGAACAGTTCCGCAATGACAATGTTAATCTTGTTGTACCACTTTATCGCAAGTTTCTGGATAAATTCTCACATCCCCGGTTTAAGAAACTTGTCGAAAAATATCAGAAGTACACACCCGAAGAACTCGAAGGAATGGTTGGTCAGTTTTTTGAAAACTCTGTATAGAAATGAAATAAAGAAATAATGAAGAGAATGAAGCTGATATTTGAAGCAAGGTATGACAGTAGCTCAGTCATCTGTGACACAATTGTGTGTGAAGCCAAGTCTTTGTCGCTAAATTAAAGCTTTCACACCATTACACAATCTCCGGGCTGTTCGCACACACGGTACAATCCTGGCCACCACGCGGGAGCTCTTTGAGTTGACCCTTTCCGCTTCACTTCTCAATGGAAAAAATCATGTTTAATTCTGAAACGAGAAATTAGAAAAAACAAGTGGTGAATTATCTTCTGCGAGGAAAACAAGTTTTTTTCATATCAACCGGAAAAGTGGTAGTTGTCTTTTTTTCTAATTTATTTATTATTTGTTCGTTTGGGTTAAATTTTTTGTGTCACTTATTTTTATTTTGTTGAAGTGTGTGGATTTTGGATTGTGCCCGGAGTCTCTGTGCGATTTTTGTGTGTGTGTTTGATTGTCATTGTCGAGGAAGCTCAGATAGAGGATTAGGAAGAAGGGAGTGGGCCATCGCAAAATATATTCTTAGTTTATTTTTTTCTTTAGGAAAGGCTTTTTATTGACGTCGATTTTAAAGAAAGAAAGCAATGACCAAAGCAACTCTTAGTGTGTCTTGTAGCAAAGAAAAAGCGCCTGTGGCGGCCCTCGTTGTTGCTGGACTTGCAGGGGACAGCGAGCATGTTGTATTTGAGTGGAAGGATGGAGTCAATGCTGCACAGGTAGTGCAAGGAGGAGTGACGATCAAGAACAACTTGCCCGTTGCTCGACTCTGTGCCCGTTACCTTGCAACCCCAACTAATGAGCTGTACGGAGTGAATGCATTACAGGCATCTGAAATAGATCATTGGGTGGATGTTTGCCTGACGCGACTTACCGGAAAGGAGACCGAGGGAGCTCTGAAAGGCCTATTCGCAGAACTGAACACTCATTTGAAAACGCGTACATTTTTGGTGGCGTACAAGGCAACGCTTGCTGATGCTGCTGTGTGGAGTTCAGTGAGAGAACTTTCTAGTTTTGTTTCTCTTTTGAATTCTGGTGACGTATTCCCGCATTTAATGAGATGGTACCGTACCTGCATGGGCCTTTCGTCCTTTCAAAGTGTTGATAAAGCACATCCAGCGGTCATGAAAGAAGCCAGCGGTGAAGTAAAGAAAGTTGAACAGAAGGACAAGAGTCCATCCAGCAAGGAGCAAGGGGTTTTTGTAGATCTTCCTAATGCTGAAATAGGTAAAGTTATTACGCGTTTCCCCCCCGAAGCGAGTGGGTACCTGCATATTGGACACGCGAAGGCTGCCTTGCTGAACAACCACTATGCTCGTAGTTTCAAAGGAAAATTGTTGATGCGCTTTGACGATACAAACCCTTCAAAAGAGAAGGAGATGTTTGAGAAGGAAATCCTGGAAGATTTAGAACTTCTGCGCATAAAGCCTGACCTGTATAGCCATACTTCCGATCATTTTGAGTACATGTTCAAATGTGCAGATAAACTGATCCGTGATGGAAACGCCTATGTAGATGATACGCCCGTGGAAGAGATGCGCGCTCAACGTATGGACGGTATTGAGTCAAAAGCACGAAATAACAGTGTTGAGAAAAACCTTGCATTATTTGAAGATATGAAAAGGGGGACACCACAAGGACTGAAAAGCGTTCTGCGTGCAAAGATTAACATGCAGGAGCCTAACAAGGCCATGAGAGACCCTGTAATGTATCGTTGCAATACCGAACCTCACGTGAGAACTGGTACAAAGTATATCGCTTACCCAACTTATGACTTTGCCTGCCCAATCGTAGACAGTATTGAAGATGTTACGCATGCTCTCAGAACAACGGAATATCATGATAGAAATCCTCAATTTTATTGGGTGTGCGAAAAGCTGGAGCTGAGAAAGCCTCACATATGCGATTTTAGCCGTGTTAACATGGTGTATACCCTGTTGTCCAAGAGGAAATTACATTTTTTTGTCAACAACAACTATGTAGAGGGATGGGATGACCCAAGAATGCCTACTGTGCGTGGTATTCTGAGACGTGGGTTGACCATTGAAGCATTGACTGAGTTCATCATTGCCCAGGGTTCGTCGAAGTCCATTGTGTTGATGGAATGGGATAAGATCTGGAACATGAATAGAAAGGTCCTCGACCCCATTGCCCCTCGACTTAATGCTGTTTCTAAAGTTAACGTGTGTACTGTCAAGTTTAGTGGCAATGTTAAAGAGGAAGTGAAGGACATGCCCAAGCACAAGAAGAACGCTGATGTAGGAACAAAGAAGGTGGCATATGGAAAAGAAATCTTGCTGGACCAGGACGATGCCAAAGATTTGGTGGAAGGAGAAGAAGTGACCTTAATGGACTGGGGCAACTGTATTATCAAGAAGGTTCATAAGAAGGGAAATGTTGTCACGAGCGTTGATGCTGTACTGAATTTAGACGGGGACTTCAAGAAGACCAAAAAGAAGCTTACATGGCTTTGCAAAGGATCTCTTTTGAAGAATGTTGAATGTGAATTCTGTGAGTTTGACAACTTAATTATCAAAAAGAAGCTGGAGGATGGTGACAATTTTGAAGATTTTGTAAACAAAAACACTAAAGTGGTCAAAAGCTACATTGGTGATCCGGATATGAAAAATCTCAAAAAGGGCGATATTATTCAGATCCAAAGACTGGGCTATTTTATTGTGGACGTTCCTCTTTCCGCCTCCAATGACAAGATGGTATTGTTTTCTATCCCAGATGGTAAAGGAAAAGCCGTTCTTTCTGGAGCTGCTGCTGCTGCTGCCCCCGCCCCCTCCACAAAGCCAGCTCCATTAACTGGAGGGGCTAGTAAGGCGACCGTGGACTTATTTGCCAAGATTACTCAGCAGGGAGATCTTGTTCGAAAATTGAAAAGTGAAAAGGCCGAGAAAGCAAAGGTGACGGAAGCTGTCCAAGTTCTGTTAAAGTTAAAGGACCAGTACAAGCAAGCTACTGGAGAGGAATACAATGCGTTGAATGCACCAAAAAGTGTAGTCAAAGTGGAGGCTCCCAAGGCTGCATCAGTTTCTGGTTCTGGGAATAATGCTACTCTGGAATGTTTCAATAAGATCACTAAGCAAGGTGATCTTGTACGAAAGCTCAAAGGGGATAAAGCTGACAAGGCTAAGATAACTGAACAAGTTAAAGTACTTCTTGCTCTCAAAGAAGAATACAAAACCATCTCAGGAACTGAGTATGATCCCAAAAAGCCTCCTAGTCATTCGGAACGTAGCTCTGTCGCTGCTGCTCCTGCTTCTGCCTCGGTTTCTGCTGTTACTTCTACCCAGGGAGGGGCAGCGATGGCCTTGTTTGAAAAGGTTACTAAACAAGGGGAGTTAATTCGCGAGCTCAAATCGCAAAAAGCAGACAAAGCCAAAGTGACTGAGCAGGTTCAGATACTGTTGAAGTTGAAGACCGAGTACAAGGATGCTACAGGCGCTGAATATAATGCTTCATCCCCGCCCAAGACAAGTGGCTCATCGCCTGCCAAAAAGACATCTGTTCCTGCTAACCTTAGTGGACATGGAGCAGAGTTGTTCGCAGAAATTAAAGCTCTGGAAAGCCAAAAGTTTGTTCCAATGTCGACTGGTGAGCATGACAAGTATGTGAAAAACCTTGTGCAAATGAAAACAAAATTTTTGGCCCTGACTGGTCTGGAATACAACGCTCATGGAATTCCGTCCACTGCAACCCCTGCAAGTGCGCCTTCTACTGCGTCTGTAAGCTGTGATTTATATGATAAAGTAACTGCTCAAGGTGAAATTGTTCGCGACTTGAAGAGCAAAAAGGCTGAAAAATCGTCCATCGACGCTGCGGTGAAACAACTTCTTGCCCTTAAGGAGCAGTACAAGAAAAAGTACAATGTCGACTATAAGGCTGGATGTATGCCTGGAAGCCGTGTAGCTGATAATGCAACCTCTGCCCCTGTGGTTCCTAAACTCAAGAAAGGTGAAGGAAAGAAGAAGCCCGAGAAAAAGGAGTCTGCTGCTCCCCAAAAGGGAGTCACTCGCCTTGGAATGGAGGTTAAGAAAGATGAAGACTTCGCTTCGTGGTACTCACAGGTGATTACAAAAGGTGAAATGATTGAGTATTATGATGTTAGCGGGTGTTATATCATTCGACCATGGGCTTTTGCTATGTGGGACATTGTGAAGAATTTTATCGACAAGGAAATTAGTAAAATCGGTGTGACCAACTGTTATTTCCCAATGTTTGTGACAAACAGTGCGTTGGAAAAAGAAAAGGAGCACATTGAAGACTTTGCACCCGAGGTTGCGTGGGTCACAAAGTCTGGTAACTCTGAGTTGTCCGATTACCTTGCTATCCGACCTACCAGTGAGACTGTCATGTATCCTACATTTGCCAAGTGGATAAAGAGCCACAGAGAACTGCCACTGAAAGTTAATCAATGGTGCAATGTTGTTCGCTGGGAATTTAAAAACCCCCAACCATTTTTGCGTACAAGAGAATTTTTGTGGCAGGAGGGACACACTGCGTGGGTCGATCAAGACGAAGCTATTGAAGAAGTGATGTATATTCTTGATCTCTATAGGCAGGTTTATGAAGATTTGTATGCATGTCCTGTCATCCCAGGCAAGAAGTCTCCGAAAGAAAAGTTTGCCGGCGGAGACTTTACCATGACCGTAGAGGGTTATATACCTGCCACAGGAAGGGGTATTCAAGGAGCAACTTCTCATTCGCTGGGACAAAATTTCGCTAAAATGTTTGACCTGTCTTACGAAGATCCGAGCAAGACTGACGGGAGCCGCAAATATGTTTGGCAAAATTCTTGGGGACTGACTACCCGTTCGATTGGTGTTGCCGTAATGGTACATGGTGATGACCGTGGGTTGGTATTGCCTCCCCGTGTTGCTGCCATCCAGGTTATTATTGTTGCTTGTGGTGTTGGCAATTCCACCAAGGAGGAAGACAAGAATGCGTTATTTTCAAAGTGCAAAGAGCTGAAGAACAACTTGATGTCGGCTGATATTCGTGCTGATGTTGACTTGAGAACAAACTATTCTCCAGGCTGGAAATTTAACCATTGGGAATTGAAAGGTGTTCCTATTCGTATTGAGCTGGGGCCGCGCGATTTGGCCAAAAATCAGGCTGTTGCTGTTCGCCGTGACACGATGGCTAAAGTAGAAGTAACATTGGACGGGTTTGAAGCTAACATTCAAAAACTGCTTGATACCATTCACACTGAAATGTTCAAAAGGGCTAAATCGATACAGGATGCCAACATATCGACAGTGTATGACTTCAAGGACTTTGTTCCAGCGCTAGACAAGAAGCATTTGATCCTTTCCCCATGGTGTAACTCAATTCCATGCGAGGAAGCCATTAAGAACAATAGTGCCCGTCAAGCCGACGAGATTGCAGACCCAAATATGCCCTCAATGGGTGCGAAGTGTTTGTGCAACCCTGTCAAGCAACCTGAATTGGCAAAGGATGCCAAATGTATTAATTGTGGTGAAGATGCCGTTATATTTGGATTGTTTGGTAGAAGCTACTAGAAATAAAATTTTATATATGTTGCATTAATTATCTGTGGTCTTCTTCTCTTGTTCTAGATGAGAATATGGCCATTGTTTTATTTGCTTTTGATAATGAAGTTATTGACAAACATATAAATTATAAAAAGACATAAGTGGGAAGAAGTTCTTTATGCGCAAGTATATGAAAATGACATGGAAAATAGTGTAATTAATGAGCAGCGAAATTTTTAGGTGTAATAAACTTAAAAAGTATTAAAAACAGTTAAAGGAACAGGCTCGGCTTCGTAGATGTAAGTGTGGCTGGTAGCAAACACCACACCATCATCGCGAACAAGGGACAGCTTTACTTCAGTTCTCTTTCTGCAGTAATTGAGCCCTCCATCATTAATTTGCGATACCGAAGGCGGTACGCATAGTAAGAAATTCTCACAGCGGTACACAGTCTTTGCACATACATCATCAAACCACACTTTGAGGTCTCGAGAAAAGTTCTCCCCGTGAATTTCAACCAGCTTTCGGTTCTGAAGTTTAACATATTCAACCAGGGGGGCAGGCGCTATCGGTCTTTGAGCTTTTCCTTGTGCTTCAAAAAAGTTGTACTCCACTCTGTCCGAGCTAATAATTGTCCATGTGGCCGTATCTTCAATGATCGAGTTCTGCGAATTCTTGGGGTCCGGTTTCGCCTGATAATTAGCAACTTGCCCTGAAATTTCCGCAAAATACTGATGTTCCGATCCTTTCACATACATAGCAATCTTATGCAATTGGGATACAGGGCTATCATTATCGCACACAACAACATTTTTTTCAACTTTACGAATCACAAGAATTTGACTAGTAGAGTTCGTATCTGGGCATCGAAGAACAACATCCATGCCATACATAATGAATTTATCCTTTGCACTATCCATACCAACAGCTTCAATAATCAATGAGCCCCATCTGCTACCAGACACGCAAAATTTTCCATCCTTATCTGTCGTCAAATACCGAGTGGAAATTGTTTGGGAACGCACACGATTAAACAAAGAAATTGTACTACCAGATTCCATACAAAGCTCACTATTCTTGTCCGACATTTTCTTTTTCGAGGGCTTCGAAATTACTTTCATAGGCACAGACTTAAAGACTCCTAGTGAACTACCAGTATGTGAAATTATTTGGAAGTACAGGGAAAAATGCTTGCGCTTATCACTATCACTGATGTACAGATGCTTTGCGCTACTGAATTCATTTTCTTCTAGGCTTATTTCCTTGGCATCACTTCCATTTTCCTCCATGCCAACCCATAACGTCACATTTCTTCCAGACTCATCCGCCTTCCAATAGTTTCCATTGAAATAAACACAGGGAGGGGGACACAAAAACCTTTTCTCATTTCCATATGACTTTTGCGCAACCTTGCTCGTCATAATTGTGATTATGTTTTTCGAATCAGAGGCAAGGTATTTGCGAATAGATTCTCTTAAAGAAAAGAATCTCAGCTGATCTTCATTAACGTTGCTTGCAGCCACAATACCACCTGGTTCTTGTTTCGGCTGCTGGTGTGCTTGTGATGGTGCTGCTTGTATGCTTCCAAGGGAACCAGTCGCATTGAAAGCCTGTGCTTGCTGCTGTTGCATGAATAGCTGTTGCTGTTGCTGCCCCTGGGTCTGTTGTTGCCTTTGAGCCTGCTGCTGTCTTTGGAGTTGCTGTTGTCTCTGAATTAGCATTTGTTGTTGTTGCTGCTGCTGTTGTTGTTGTTGTTGTTGCTGCTGCTGTTGCTGTTGCTGAATAGCATTCATGTCCAGAATATTAGTATTCAGCATTGGATTATTTAGCCCATTCAAATTACCACCAGCACCATAATTATTCCCAAATGAGCTTGAGGTGTCACCAAAATTAAATGTGGTCAAGTCGGTGTTGTAATTTAATATTCCAAGATTACCATTCGCCCCCATGCCTTGAGCATTAAAGATATTAGAGCCAGAAGCATCAAATTGCCCAGTTGTATCAAAGTTATTTAAATTAAAATTAACTAGATAAATAAATAGTACAAACCAGAGAGAAATATTCAGTAAGCAATAACGAAAAGACACAAGAGTAAACGGAAAAGAAGAAGCAACAGTCGTTGTGTTTCGGCAAAGCTACGTACCTGGTTGAGCACTCGAGTTTCCAGCTCCTTGAACATTGCCATCACCATTCATTACATATTGTTCGATATTGTCCAGAGTCAATCCCCCGTCCCCTCCTGGCTGACCTCTAGTCGGCAGGAACTGATTCTGATTGTTATTATTATAATTCATACCTTTTCCTCCTCTGTCTTTAACGCTTTTTCTTCCTATTTTCCTTTTTTACTCAAACAACTAATTCCGTTTAAAGTAAAGGTACGTAGCGAATGACTCCACTTTCGTAAGAGTTGCCATCCACCCAGCTGTTATGACTATGACTATTATGCAAGCTACTAAATGTTTCTTTCGCGCTCAATCTGGCAAAAGAAAAAATAAATAAACAACACAATCTTTCTTGATCTTTTCCTTTTGCCTATCTCCCAAAAATTACCCGATTGACTCAAAATTAAGTAACGAATCAAGTTCACAATCTGGACCCCGCCATAAAACACAAATCGGGAATAAACACACTGACAAAATAAACAAACACTTCTTATTTACCAGTACAAAAAGGAAAAGGGAGAAAAAAAGGAAGAAGAAAAATTAAAGTCCAAATTTTTTTTTATAGTGCATATTCATCTAATTATTGAAGCGAAGCGCGGCGTAGCTGAGTTTTTCTCTCATCATCACTCATCGGCCCTAATTATATTATTATTATTATAATTATTGTATAATTTGACAGTCATTTTTTTTGCGATTGGATAAACTCTCATCCCCTAACCCCACTCCCCAAGAATTGTATTACAGTACTATAAGAGCTAGAGGCCAGAACCAAATCCCGTACACGAGCTTCGATCAAAAGCTACGTACATCGCTGCTGCAAGCGTCAACAAGAAAACCCACAATTGCCTTCCACCTGTTCCCTTATATATTTTAGTATGGGAGTTGCAATAGATTAAGGATTTCGACACCTTGTTCACAGAAGACCAGAAGACAGCCACCATTGCGTCAACTCTGGAGAGGATCCCAGCCAATCAGGATGCTTGGTGCGTCTATGTTGTTTCTGATTGGTTGAAATAATATGCATTTTGGGGTATTTTTTATTTATCTTGGTGACGATTGGTGCTTGAGCTATTTTTCTTGGATGTGATTGGATGATGAAGGGAGATTTGTTCTATAAAAGGGGATTTTCCTAACAAATGCAGAACACTTTGATGCAGCTGTTCTTGTTATCTTCTAAATGTGAAAGTTTGGCATGTAGTTCGAACATGCAAGCAAATCTGTACTTCGAGACTCGGAGAATTACATATGCTAGTACACACAACTCCAACAGACTCGCTTCATAATGGCCATGGTCCACCCACCTACTTAAAGCAGAACTTTTAATCTGTAAAGGAAAGTCAAGTGAATGACGAAGATGTTGTTGTGTTCTTGATTGATTTGATCGTGTTTATGATCGCCGTCGGCGGGACATTACTCTTCAGCATTTCCACAATCTTTATCATCGCGAAAAATACGAAATGGAGTATTAGACAAATCACATAAATCCTCTCCCCCCATAGTCTACAAGGAGAACACCATCGAATAATACAAACAACTTACAATTGAAAGGACTTCAGGGTCAACCTCAATCCCACTAGATCGGCACAATTCTAAAAGATCATTCACTTCCATTGTTAACAAACCCTTATTTGCCTCTATTGCCTATCTCCTTCAATAGTCAACAACAATGTGATGTATCAAAATAACACCGAAATCAAGTTCCCTGAAAAAACAAATACAACAACAAACAACAAAAAAATTAAAAAATTCTTCCCGCCCCACGAGGATTTTCCTCTTTTTTTTATATTATTTTTTGTATATTCTCTTTTTTTGGCTTATTTATTTGGGATTTTTTATTGTTTATTGTTGATTGTTGATTTTTGTTTTTGTTTGTTTGTTGTTGATTTGAGTTGCATTGTGTTGCATTGATGGATCGAAGAAGAGTGTGTGGACCCAGTGTCTTTGGGGACATTCCGCTAGCGGACATTGGAGAAGAGAATGGTAAGACTGTCGCTAATGGCGCAGTTAAGGGGGGGAGTAACCACTCGTCGGTGAGTAAGTACTTGTTGAGGGATTCAGGCAACGATTTGGAAGGGGATGTGCGCCAGGATGGGAGGAGATTTGCAGAAATGAGGGAACTTTTCATGCAAACGGGGACAGTTCATGGGGCAAGTGGGTCCGCGTATGTGGAGGCGAAAAACACTAAAGTAATGGCGTCTGTGTTTGGGCCAAGGGAGGTAAAGGCCCAGAGTCAGATGGGAGATGTGACCCAATCGGCTTATCTTACCTGCCAGGTTTCTTATGCGAAATTTAGCTGCAAAAATCTTTACATTGCCCCACATGGAAGTTTCAGAAATAGCCACAGCGTCCATATTGGACGCAAAGAGAAAGAGTTTGCGGGAATCATTGAGCGGGCATTAAGTAGCTGTGTACAACTGGAAAGATATCCAAAGACAGTGATTGAGGTGAATATCACTGTTGTAGAGGATGACGGATGTGCGCTTGCACATGGTATAAATGCTGGCATGCTTGCCTTGGCGGATTCGGGGTTACATCTTAATGACATTATGTGTGCTACCACTTGTCTTTTTGTTGATCCACAAGCTTTTAGAGAGAATTCAGGAACAAAGCAAATGTTTCTAATGGACCCTACTTTAAAAGAACTCAATGTCCTAAATACCCAGTTTCAACGGAATAAGGATGTGTGCCTTGGGGGGTCTGTGAGCATTGCGTACATGAGCTCGCTTGAGAGCGTGTCAGCTTCAATCCAAGATGGTGAGATCGAAGAGCAATCCTTTATTAACTCTATGGAATACTGTTTAGATGGAGCAGCAAAGCTTTCACTCCTGATGAAAGCAACACTTAAAGAATCACTTGGAAATTAAAATTTGCTTGAAACGTGCTTACGGGGAGGTTTTGTCATACGAAGAATGTAATATAGTTTTTTTTATTAATACTGCCACTGAGAGAATTAATAAACATCAAATATTTCAACAAAATTTATGCTGCAGCGCTTTCTTCAGGCTCCTGTGAATCGCTAGCAGCTGGTGCTTCTTCCTTCGCAGACTCTTCTTCCTGTGCCGGAGCACTTTCTTCCTCCTTGACTGCTGACTCCTCCGGTGGGATTTCGTCTTCTTCTAGCATAGGTCTTTCTTCATCATTTCCTGCTGGCTGAGTTCGCTTTGATTCATCAATATCAGCACTACTTTGAGGGCAAAGGTCACCTTGGACAGAGTCTCCTTTGTTCAAATCTTTGTGAACGTGGCCCACCCCTTCCACGTCCGGAGAAGAACTTCTGGTACTAGCTGCTTCATCTTCTTTCCCTTTCTTCTGAAGGTTGATATAAAATTGGTGTGAATCCTTTAATTTAGAAACCACTTTATCGGTTAATTGAGGAAACTGTGCCGCCAATGATTCAAACAAGGGGAAGAGAACAAAGCCAATAAACCCGATTTGAGCTGTTGGTTTTGTTACCTTATCTCTGTCCATAAAAGGAGCTACAGGAAGACCCTGGAGTTTTTCCTTATCACTCTGGGCAAAAAACTCTGCCAATAGGCAATCCACCCAAGGCTCACTAACATCCATGGGCCGAACTTCATTGGAAATGTCCGATGCCTTCAGAAGAACATTCATAAGTAAAGCTTTATGATCAACATTGGTGAAGTCAAACCCCTCAATAGATTCTTTATATCTACCCAGAATCTCGCCATGCCTGGCCATATCAGTTGCCAAAATATTGCTAATAATTACTTTTCTTAACCGGATATAATCTTCTTTTGAAAGTGTTGCGAAAATGTTAGATTTTTCGTCATCCAGAATTCGGAACGCCACAGAGCAATGATGATTTTCAAGAGGAGATACGTCATTGTACCGAATAGCCAGCTCTGTATGAGCATTCACTTGGTAGGCGTTGTTAAGACCGGGATGGTCAAGATCATGGCACATCGCGGAAACAATTAGCGCCAATAGATCGAGCTTGTCCATCTTTGACTGCAATTCGCACATCCAAATGAGTCCATACATCATTTGAGTAACGCAAAAGCAATGGCGAAAGTTATGAAAAGGATTATTGTTGTAATTTGCGTGGACTGCAATGACGAAATTGTGCAAAGTGTTCGAGTCAATTGAAAACTCTTCAATAAGTCCAAGGCTTTCAAACATGTGTTGGAGAAGATACATCATTTCTTCATCTCGAAACTTCCAATTATCAAAATTGGCTGTTTTCAGGTAATCTTTAATGTTCTCATTGACAAAAGAGCCATCCATCTTCTTGTAAGATATATACATTTCTCTGCAAACGTCATCAGTGTTATTCTGCGAGCGAATCTTAATTGGATCCAAGTCAACGTTAGGATTTTTAGACAACCCTATCCAATTCAAATATTCAGCTTCTTCAACTTTGGCCTTAAGAGAAGATAGCGCCTGAATGGCCTTTTGCATCTCTTCATTTTGTCCAAGCTTATCCAAAGATTTTAACCTTGTTTCCAACTCGTCAAGACGCTTTTCAATGTTTGATCCTATGAAGTCATACTTCTCCAAAATTTTGGAAAGCTTTTGCTTGCCTTCAACACTAACCTCTCCAATTACAGGCGAGGCCACCACTTCCACGGAGTACCTGGTACTCTCATCATTAGCTTCCATAAGAGGTTCAATGGCAACTAGTGACCCATTTCCTTTCCGCAACTTCAGAATTGATGATGGATGACTTTCAGTCGCGTCCAAGAACAGCTGCCGGATGGCGAGCGGAGAAATGCTTTCTTCAAACTCAACCTGGTCGTCAACACTTCCATGACGGAAGAATATTGTTTTCGAAACCATACTTAACTGAGCAGAACAACTAGATTATAGATTCCCCCAAGTTAATAGCAAAAAGAAACCAAACCTGAAGCAACGGGTTTAAGTCTGCTACTCCTGAAAATCAGATTGATCAGCTATGCGTACCCCAAATCTAAACTCTAGTTCTTGCGCATGGGCTGCTGTTTGTACATGAAATATACTGTACGTACAAGTAGTATAACATGAACTGCGCTGCTAAATATTGTAATTGTGAGGATCCAGCCTCGATGCCACACATGCATCGCATCGACTGATATATATATAATTAATATAATATAATTTAATTCCTATTCTCGCTTATACCATATAGGGTAAGTTATTTGATCCAACCTGTCGATCTACTAGCTAGAGCTGTGTAGTACTGGTACAGTTGTGATCGAAGTCGATGGCGCTGATCATCAATTAGTAGTAGCCGCGCATGTATTATTGTAAGAGACGTTTTCGAACAGCTGTTTGAAACTGTTGAACGGCTGCTGGCCAGACGTTGCAAGGAGTGTCACAAGTCTTGTAAAAAGACGGATTGGGAGTTGTTCGAATAATGAATTTGAATTGCTTCAACTCCGATTGGTTCCATTGCCGTATTCAATTTGCCGAAGCCCTTCTTTATTGAATCAATGGCTTGGAACCCCACTTGAGCTACACGAGAGATATGAAGCTTCATAGTCAGCTATAGGTCACATTTGGTTCTGATTAACTGCAGAGTGGCTCCTCTGGGAGTGATGGATGGTCTTGCTGATGTTTTTCGTTCCTCGGGTTTCCGGGCCCTGTATTGTGTTTCATGCACAACATTATGCACCCATTTGCAATGGAACTCATCTACTTTTTTCAGTTCACACATAGAATTCTTTAAAGAATAAAAGAAAGGACAAGCTAAGCAATGTCTAATGGGGGGAAGTGCTTCAAACTTCCAATTATAATACCTCTACGTGGACATAAACGGTTGTCGAGCGGTTATAATTCGCCTTGCGGCCAAAGGTCATATGCATCATGGTCAGTAATCCGTATTTGCGGTGCTTTGTATTCCTCGCCCCTCGGTTTTGTAATTAAAAGGAGCTGTGCGTGGTCCTTGTGTGCTTGAATTTTGGAAATTTTGAAATAAAATTTTGAAATATTATTAAAATTGAGCAGCTTTGTTTAATTTGTTTACGTCTTATTTAGTTATTAAGTTAATCTGGGTTAATTTTGAAATTCCAATGCCTCTAATTTGGTAAGTGAAGTGCATGAACTGCTTTACAAAAATACAAAAAACATTCTCATTTCCCACCCACTTTCATAGGCGCGCGAGCACTATCACACCTTCACACTTGGAAATTGCAATATAAATAAATTATTATTATACATAATTATGTATTATAATAATGAATTTATAATGGGAGGAATGACCTCACACCCTCGCACCCCTTCCCCTCTGCCAGAAAGTGTGACTAAAAAGTAGACTGGCGCTTGATCAATCAGCACGTACACCTCGGCCGGGGCTCAGTTCCTCGCATGAGACGTGATCAAGTTTATTTCCTCGGTTTATCCCCTACTGTACCACTGTACATGTACGTCACGCTAAATTTAACGCGAATCCATGGGTAGAGTTACTTATTGGGGGACAAACTCCCGCTTCCAGAAGATTCACGAGTTCTCTAGACAAGATCCCAGGTCCCAGGACCCTAATTTAATACTGCGGACCAGCCACCGCCGCGGGGCCGTACGGAATTTTTTTTTTAATTAGTTATTATAATAAAGAAATTTCATAGGTCAGCAACGTTTGTCTAAAGGAGTGCCTTTGCCAAAGAGTAAAAGTACAAACAATATTAGCAGATTTAGATTCACTTTCGAAATCTCCTTTTTTTTATTTGGGATTCGAATTGGTTTGGACCTGATTTGAAAGGGTCCTTTGTCGATTTGGATTCTTTATTTAGTGGTATTGTTGTATAGTTGTTGCGAAGTGAGCTTCGCAGCCTTTTCTCTTTGGATTTTTATTTTTTGTGTTTTGACTGTTTTGGGGAAGGGGATTTTAGACAATTACGTGATATAAGGTAATGTGCACTGAGCAGCGGGGAATGAATAACAAACGAACGTTTGATGAGCAAGGGGAATCGGCTTTCTTTGATGGGTTGGCAAGTGGGTTGGGCAAGAGACCGAAAAACGAACACCGCTCCAGGGTATCAATTGAAGATGTGTCGAGGGTATCGGTTGAGCTGCTGGATACTGAGCTGTGGAGAGCCTTTGATCAACACAGAACTGAAATGATTTTGACCTCAAGCGGGCGCTGTGTATTTCCAAATTTGAAGATTCGCGTTAGTGGCCTCGAGCCTTTTAGTGTTTATTCGATAGCCGTTGATTTTCCTGCCGTATCTAACATTCGATGGAAGTACAACTCCGAGCGAGAGAAGTGGAGTGAAAATGGTATTATTAATGGCAGTGATTTTGGAAATGAAAATGGAAACATCTTTTTTAACAGCGAAGGAATGAAAACTGGGAGTTACTGGTGTAATTGCGACAGTATTTCGTTTGCTGACGTGAAGCTTTCAAACAAACCGCATAGCGAGCAAAGTAATGGGCATAGTCCAATTATTTTCCTTAAATCGTTTCAGCTGTATCAAGCAAGGTTTCATATTTTCAAGGTCGACCAGAATTCCCATAGCCAAAATCTTATTAAGAAGGTTATATTTCCGGAAACAAAGTTTATTGCAGTCACCACCTACCAGAACAGAAAGATTAAGGACCTGAAAAAGGCTTCGAATCCATTCGCAA
Source organism: Ichthyosporea sp. XGB-2017a (assembly GCA_002811675.1). Taxonomy (NCBI): domain Eukaryota; class Ichthyosporea; order Dermocystida; genus Chromosphaera; species Chromosphaera perkinsii. The sequence continues at coordinate 51,134 of PDIM01000028.1, read as the reverse complement.
GGGCTTTCAAGGTGGAGCAATCAAACATCGAGAAGGAGATTGATCAAGGAACGATAGGTCAGCTATCTGTGAGCTCCGCAATAGGTGTAAAGGAGCCTGAAAATTTTGATTTCTTGAAGAGCGCTGATGAAGAGTCAGCCAAGCAACTCTTAGAGTGTATGACGAGAAGAACAAGCGCGCCGGCAAATGATGGTGTTGTTATGCTTCCGAGTCTAAGGTTTGGGGATGATAGGGATGGTGCGAATTACTTCCTGGGGGCGTGCAGGCGTCAGACGGAGGTAACACCTGAGAATGCAGAAATCAATATTGAACTTCTAGACGTTGACTTGTGGACGCATTTTAAAAATCACACCACTGAGATGATAATTACGAACAAAGGGAGGTGTGTTTTCCCCTTTTTCCGGGTGAGGGTGACAGGGCTAGACCCAACACAGGTTTATGCTATAGCGGTGGAATTTGTCCCTGAAGGAAACACTAGGTGGAAGTTTGACAGTGAGGCAAAGAAATGGCTTTCTTCTGGTGACATTTGTAAGCCATGCATAAGCAACATATATTATCACCCATCAGGGGCAGAGACGGGAGCTGCCTGGGAAAAGGGAGAGGTTTCCTTTTCTAAGATGAAGCTAACAAACAAAAGCAGTAATAAGGATGGGTCTATTGCATTGAACTCTTTTCAGAAATATTATTTGATGTGCCATGTTTTGTCGATAACCTCTAACAGTGAAAGACCAAAGATAATCAAATCTGTCGGGTTTAAGGAGACGGAATTCATTGCGGTGACCTGCTATCAAAACATGGAAATGAAGAGACTGAAAAAGAGCCTGAACCCATTTGCTAAGGTTGGTATGGGAGAATCTGTGGAAGGCTCCGAGAAGATTCCTAAACTAGTGAAGACAAAGGCGAAAGATATGGGGTTTGATCGGTCCAAGAAAAAGCTTGACAAAAGTGACCCTTTCAACTTTTTGCTCCAAACAGGGGCCGCCCCAAAACCAGCCGCCAAAGCACAGCCTCTGCATACCCTGTTATCGAGCATCGAAGGATTGGACTTGTTGACTTCGTATGACCCTGGTATGGATTCAAGTCTAGGCAATTTAACCGTTCCCCAGGGTCACGCACCCGTTCAAGCATTTGGGGGCCTGGATGTGACTTCAGATCCCGCAAAGAAACACTTTGAGTTTGATACTTCGCTTCTCCCAGGACCGGAGAGCTCCGCCTACACATCAGCGATGAATTATAACTTTTTAGACGTTCAACATACACCGGAACCTAACAATGTGCTAATGAATAATTCCTTAGCTGACACCAATCCTATAGTCAATGGGGTTGTTGACGACAGCGCTATCATGTCTTTATTCGGACTGTAAATTTTTTTGTACACTTTCCACAACGCACCTTTAACGCAGGGACACCTGACCTTTTGATAACGTACCATGAGTGACACATCCAGCTGTATAGTAGCTTATTGATCTTTGTCACACATGCTTAGGATACTTTTACCCAATGTAAATAGCACGTAAAAGCACAATAACATCACATAAAGGGATAAAAATAAAAGAAAGAAGTCATTAGGTTTTTGTTTGAATAATGTGTCTATATTGTATTTAAAGGGAGTAAAAGACAGATCCCTCTTTATTAGAAAAGGACTCCCGTTTGCCGTGTAACACATTACAGTAATTGGCACATTTCATGCAGACATGGCGATGGTAGTTACATAGTTGACCTTTTCTTTAGACATACTTTCCAGCGTACCCCTCGCAGCACTTGAAGCTTTTTAGGTCACGCGTTCAGCCAGTCACCGTGTCGTTACTGGGATTCTAGAGGAATTAATGCAAATGAAGCAATCGGCACATTGTAAGGAAAGCTAAGCACATGAGAAATTCAACATGAAGCGCTTATAATCTGGAACAGGCGATAAAAAACTACTTCAGCCTTTGCTCTCTTTTCAGTTAATTATTGCGACGTCAGTTTTAAGTTTGTTAGAATTCAGCAACGTCATGTCGTCGTTTTGTGATGAACGAACAACTTTTTGCAAGAGGCTTGTGTTGGTGGTATGCTAAACAATGTGTAACGTCACCCTGTCGTCGATGAAGCAAAGAAGGGCAGAGCTGGGCAATTGACAAAACAGTTACCTTGTGCTTGAGAAAATTCGCATAAAATGTATACCCGATAAAAACTATTCAACTGCGGAGTTAATTAAAATTCCTTTCTTCAAGCTCATTAAATTTGCAGGTACATTGTAAAGCATACTGAAGCGCACAAAGGAGCGTCACAGTCAACTATCAGCTTTTTCCCTTAGTTTTATCCGAAAAGCGTAGAGGGTGGACAGGCTTGTTTTAGAGAAAAGCCATCCGCATTTAGGAGCAGATTAGCACACTTCTAGTTTTTGTACCATACAGCTATGTAACGACGAAAGGCTAAAAACATCATGAAAATATGCATGAATGGCCGGGCCAAAAACCCGACTGTTTGACCAAAAGAGAGGTTGAATGGCTGCCAGCTGCTCTGTGATTGGATGGAGGCTATGGGAAAAATCCCGTCAATCAAGACCAAAACGTAAGCATAGCCGGTTTAAAGAAAGAACAACCCTCCTTAAATAAATATGCACCAAATTTGAAATGTCCAAATATACTGCGAGGACCAATGTACGTACAATTTGCAATAACTTCATGAATGGACATTGATTACTATGACCGCAAAAGTTTCATTTTACTACAGCTGTACTATGCAGCACGATAAAAAGGGGCAATCGATCAAAAAATTAGGGTCATTGATCATGGATATATATTTTAAATCTGATCATCTCGAGTTTCCCGTGTAATTATTACTGATGGCTTGCTCCGGCCCCATTGACTGCGCGGGAACGTATAAATGACAATTGTCTCCTGTGCAGAGGGTTGCGTGGAGGGAAGAACACATGTTGGATCTCGTCGTGAATCAGAGAGATCTACTTTGGTGTGACGTTATTTAACTTTATACTTAATTGTGCACTTGCTTTTGTGTTGAATGAAACCGTTTGGGGTTCCGGGAGTGTGGATTGTAGAGCGTGTTGAATAAGTGATTTGTGAATATGTTGTCTGGGAAGTGGCAGCAGTTTAAGCTTCTTACGTGGAAGAACTATCTTTTGCGTAAGAGAAGGATTGGGGGTACTGTGGCGGAGTTGATTGCTCCTATCTTTTTCTTTTTGATCTTGGTTATCATTAGACAGGCAATCTCTTCATCCTACAAAGGAGAGACCCCCGCAGATACTCAGTTGTCGTACATGACATCTTCAAAAGTATATAACTTTGCATACTATGCGGATAATGTGAATGAAGCTGCCGTTGACGAAATTGTTCAGTTCTGGATGGAACAGAATAATGCCAACGTGTTTGTGAAAACGAACTCCACTTCTAGTAACTATGTGAAGCAGTCCTCTATGAATGATATGGTAACTTACTGCAACAATGCCGACAACATGTGCTTGGGTGCCGTAGCATTTACTAGTTTGGGAAATGGTATGTCATATACTATTAGAGTTGTTGCTGATGAGGTCGAAGATACGAAGGATACGTATTATAAATCGATAGATTATACCAAGCTTGGTGTCAATACGGATGATAACTACTACAATGATCCAGCAAGGCGCTTCTGGACAATTCAGTCGATGATCGACAGGGCCTTAATGACCTATACTGCTAAGAACTCCGGTCAAACTGTGTCCAATGCAGACCTCCCTGAAGTTTTCATGTCCAGGTACCCTTATCCGAGTTACGAAGACGATGACTTTGCCTCGGGCATTGGCAATTCCCTTGGGTTGTTTATAGTTCTTGCATGGATATACTCTGTTATTGTAACCACTAGAAGTGTTGTCATGGAAAAGGAAATGCGGTTGAAAGAAGCAATGAAGCTTATGGGTCTGAGAAACTGGATTAATTGGCTCAGCTGGTGGTTTTCTGTGTTTGTCTTCTTCTTGATCTCTGTTATTTTAGTCACCATTATTACTGTTGCAGGTGATGTCGTAAAGTATACTTCTGGTGGTATCATCTTTATATTTTTTATGTTTTTTGCCCTAGCAACTATTTCCTTTTGCTTTTTGATGAGTTCATTCTTTGATAACTCTCGAATTGCGTCTGCCGGAGCTTCAGTCATCTATTTTCTTTTGTATATCCCATTTTTCTTCTATCAACAAGATTGGGATAACTACTCTCGAGAATCGAAGATGAGAATGTGCATATTTGCACCCACTTGTGCTGGTTTTGGAGCAAAGGTTATTGCAACCCAGGAATCTCTTGCTATTGGAGTTACTTCAAGCAACATCAGTGATAATGTCGCAGGTAATGACTTTACCTTTTCTGATGTTTTGGCTATGCTTTTGTTCGACTGGATTGTGTATATGCTTATTGCTTGGTATGTTGAAGCTGTCTTTCCCGGTACTTATGGTATTCCTGAAAGATTCTATTATTTTCTTACTCCAAATTATTGGATTGGAAATAGATCAAAGGGAAAACAACAGGAAATTGACCCCAAGGCTATTGAATTGAACGCTGACCATTGCGAAGAGGAGCCCTCTGATTTGAAAGTTGGTGTTCAGATTAGAAATTTGCGAAAGGTTTTCGGTGATAAGGTAGCGGTTGATAATTTGAGTCTAAACATGTATGAAGACCAAATTACATCATTTCTGGGCCACAATGGAGCTGGTAAGACCACAACAATGAACATGCTTACTGGTATGTTTCCATGTAGCGGTGGTGATGCTTTTATCAACGGTTATTCCATTAAGACGAACATTAAGGAGGTGAGAAGCTCCCTCGGACTGTGTCCTCAGTTTGACATCTTATTTGACCACATGACTGTTTCTGAACATTTGGAGTTTTACTGTTTGCTTAAGAATGTTCCTAAGTCCGAAATCGAAGGTCAAATTACGGAAATGTTGGATGATCTTCAGCTATCTGACAAGCGAAAGTCTCCAGTCGTTGCATTGTCTGGTGGAATGAAGAGAAAACTCTCTGTCGCCATTTCCTTGATTGGAGACTCAAAGGTAGTTATTCTTGATGAACCTACGGCTGGAATGGATCCGTATGCTAGGCGTGCAACTTGGGACTTGCTTCTGAAACACAAGAAAGGCAGGACAATGCTTTTGACCACGCATTTTATGGACGAAGCTGATTTATTGGGTGATCGAATTGGCATTGTCCACAGTGGTAGACTGTGCACAATGGGATCTTCACTGTTTTTGAAGTCAAAGTATGGTATTGGGTATCATATGGTTGTTGTTAAAGAAGAAGGATGCGCTTCCGAAGCTTGCACTGAGTTGCTTCGAAAACACATTCCTGAAGCTCAGTTGGTAAGCGATGTTGGAGCTGAGATTTCTTACATTTTGCCTAGTAATGAGTCTAGTGCCTTTGGTCCTATGTTTCGGGAGCTTGAAGCAAATAAGAACAGTTTACGCTATGCAAGCTATGGTATATCAGTAACTACCCTTGAAGAAGTGTTTTTGAAGGTGGGGGAGATAGAGGACAAGTTGGAGAACAAAGATGGACTTGCTATTGAAATTGGCAAGGAAAAGAAGAAAGTGTCGAATGAGGAATTTATTTCTGATCCCGAAAATGGAACGGTTCCATTGAAGCTGAAGACCGGTCATGCTTTGAGACACCAACAATTTAATGCTATGGTGTTGAAAAGGTGGCATCATTCCAAAAGAGATTGGAAAGCTGTTATCGCACAGTTGCTTGTCCCTGCCGTGTTTGCTCTTCTTGCCATGCTGATTGTTATAGCCGCTCCTTCGGACTTTAGTACTTATGACCCTCTGAATATGAACTTGGCGATGTTTACAAAGTATAATTACCAAATGGATTCTCAAGTGTATTCTGAGTATACTAATTCTACAAATGCTGAAAGCTTTGTGCAGTCGTACTTCAGCAGTACTGCTGATCTATCCTATGGAAGCTTGGTGAATGTGGGTACTGGTAATCTGACCGAAAGTTTGTTGAACTTGCAAAACTTTGAAAATCCAACCGACTCTTATATCTCCGTTCAGACTAATGGCACAAAGAATCTGAACGCCTACTATAATGATAAAAAGGCAAGGCATGCCAGTCCAGTTTCTTTGAATTTTGCTGACAACGTTGCTTTGAAGAGCTTAATGGGTTCTGATAGCTATAGTATTACTACTCAAAATTGGCCCCTTCCATCTACTGGTTCAGACACCGAAAAAAATATTTACCAAAATGGAACTTATGGAAGCGTAGCTATTCTATTGATCTTTGGATTGTCAATTGCAGCTGCTTACTACGTACTGTTCTTGATCCATGAGCGTACATCAAAGGCGAAGCATATGCAGTTCATTTCTGGAGTTGATGCTATGTCCTACTGGAGTGGTACTTTTGTTTGGGATAGTGTTTGTTATATCATCCCTACAATTCTCATTGGAATTATCTTTTTGGCGTTTAACCAATCAGCTTATGTTGGGGAGAACTTCTTGCCAAGTATCCTTTTGATTCTGTTTTTCGGATGGAGCGCTATTCCATTGATGTACTGCTTTACGTTCAAATTTGATATCCCTTCAACTGGGTTTGTTGTCCTGGTCAGCTTGAATATTTTGTTCGGATTGGGAACGGTGATTACTACCCAAGTTTTGGATGTGCTGTCGGACCCTGGTGATACAACCGAATCTGTGAACAACGGTCTGAAGTGGGCTTTCCAGATCTTCCCTTTTTTTGCTATGGGTAGAGGTCTCTCTGATATTGGTACTCAAGAAGCTCTTCGATCAAGTGGCGCGTCTGCGAAAAGCCCATGGGACATTGAAGTTACCGGGAGAAATTTTATCTTCATGGGTGTGGAGGGGTTCTTGTTCTTTTTTATTCTTTACATAATTGAAAAGAGTAGTTTTGGGTTTGGTAATATTTCTTCCGATACCGAAATGAAAAACGAATCACACGACGATGATGTTGAAGAAGAGGCTAAAAGGATTCAGAGTGGTGGGGGTGATGGTGACCTTATCAAGGTTGATGGTCTTGGTAAAATCTACAAAAACAGAGCGGATCCGTCAAAGGATTTTGTTGCCGTGAGAAACCTTACTTTTGGCGTTCCTGCTGGTGAGTGCTTCGGTCTTCTGGGAGTGAATGGGGCCGGTAAAACCACTACATTTAAAATGTTGACCGGTGATCATCCCGTCAGCAATGGTAATGCATATATTGATGGATTCAGCACTGTTACTGAAATGGACAAGGCCCGCCAGCGCATCGGTTATTGTCCACAATTCGATGCCTTGATTGAAACATTGACTGCAGAGGAATTGCTTACCATGTACGCAAAAATGCGTGGCGTTCGAAAGAGCGAAATTAAAAAGGTCGTTGATGACGTGATAGACCATATGGGATTGCGACCTTGGGCAAATCGCGTTTGCGGGTCTTACTCTGGAGGAAACAAGCGCAAGCTCTCTACCGCTGTGACAATTGTTGGCGACCCCCCGGCCGTTTTTCTGGACGAGCCGACAACTGGAATGGATCCTCAAGCTAGACGTTTTCTTTGGAATGCAATCTCTGAAGTTTTCAGAGAAGGCCGCTCTGTTGTGCTCACCTCTCATTCTATGGAGGAGTGTGAGGCCTTGTGCACTCGCCTAGCAGTTATGGTAAATGGTGAATTCAAGTGCATAGGCTCACCACAGCACTTGAAGTCGAAGTTTGGAAAAGGGTATAATGTTATGGTCAAAGTTGGAAGTGGAAGTATTCATCATACTGAAGCATTCAAAGAGTTCATGATGGAAAATTTCCCTTCCTCTATTCTCAAAGAAGAACATTTTGGTATGTGCCAGTATGAAATCCCACGAACCGACATGTCTTTGGGCGCAATGTTTGAAACATTGGAAAGCGTCAAGCCGAAATTTGATATCGCAGACTACTCTGTCTCCCAAACCACTTTGGAGCAGGTCTTCATTGGTTTTGCACAGGAACAGAGATTTGACGTTTAAAAAAAAGAAAATACAAACAGAGAAAAGGAGCAAGTAAAGAAAACAAATTATTTTTTGAAAATAAAAGCAAGATTGTAGGAACAATTCGTGATTGTGTTTGCTTTATTTAGCATAGACATTTTTGTCAGGTCATCTGCGCTTTGGGTTCACTGCCGATCTTGGATGATATGGCAGAAGTTTCGGTTCTTGCATTGACGAGAAGATCACATGCAGACTTATGCTTTGGCCAGTGGCTCACCTGACACTCCCTGCGACAATACCACTCATTCTGGCATCTCGAGCATCTCTTGGTAGCTTCGCTTCCACATACAGAGCACTTTGGACTGTCTGGGAGGTAATTTTCTAGAGCATCAAAGGCGTACATGTTAGCTAGCCTGAAAGACAAGTAATGGTGTAAAAGGTCCGTTAGCTGCATCCACAGTAATCGTCACGCTTCCAAATCGAATAAACACTCACCGTTTAGCCTCATCCATCCTTTCTTGTTGGGTCTTTTTAAAATATGATTTTAACTGGTGTTCTGCAACGCTCTTCCATTTGCTTTTGTATTTTTCATAAATTGCTGTTCTCAATTCTGGCATTTGTTCAATACAAAGCTCTCCAAGACTGCTATGCGCTGTATTACCATAAATGGCAGATGTAGAATCGTTAATCATTGACATTTCCTCGAGAAGTCGTTGGAGCTCACTCATCATTGGAATTTGGTCAAAAAATACCTCGTTGAAGTGCTTGCGGAGATTGAGAACACGCTCTTTGCGATAAGAGACTGATAAGTTACATTTGCCTCGCGAATTCGGGTTCATGACAAGACTGTACACACAAAGCCAAGCTTGCACTTCTGTCTTTGACAGCTGTAGTCTAGAAGACCCCTTAAACTCTACCCACTTTCCGGTACCAGCATCGTATTTTGCAGTGACGCCTCCCTGGCGATGCTCCGCCCATGGCGGATTTTCCAGGAGAGTACAAAGGACAATTAACATATCATGGGTTTTTGTAACTCTATTCAGCACCGATACACCCAAATCATCCAAATGGTCGGTCATATAACGCACGATTGTAAGGCATTTCATGCACAATTGAAACTCTAGCGCTTTTTTCTGCCGAATCAAGTCTTGTTCTGGGGATGTTTCTAGCATTTTAGTTATTTCTTCTGTCCCTTTTCCTTGAAAGCGCTTGTCAGGATCCCGCATCATTGTCAACTCTTCTTCTTCTGCACCTTCATCTAGCTGCTGACGACAGTACACTAAAGCTGTGAGTTTTCTGTGACAATAATCAGCTATTTCTAATAAACAGTCGCCCTCCTCAGCCAAGGAAGTCAAGGCTTCTTTGTGATATAGGATCGTCTCCAGAAGACTCACCAATGTCACCTCGTTATAAATCTGCAATACAAGAAAGAAGTTAGCGTTCGTTAGATCATTAAGTTGGCATCATCACCACCGGCAATAAACACAAGGGGTGTGAACGAAAAAGGCGAATTCCCTTTTGGGATGATGTTTAACGTCTTCTTACCGTCATATAAGGACCCACAGAACCATCCTTCGCAAATTTAATCTTGCATAAAATGGGGAACACATGTTTTTTCCACAGCTCAATCGAGAGAAGACTTCCCACAATCACAGGCAGCTATTGCAATTGGTCATATCAAGACAAGATCATGATTGTTTAGCCTATACACAAACTCAAAACATAATTTTTCCCTACAATCACTTACCTTTCCACAGGATATAAACAGCTCCTTCACATACTCATCGTGTTGGCCTTGTGCTGATATCTGAGCCTGGAGATTTAGCTGCTCCGTGTGCTCATGCTGAAGCATCCACCTGTAAATAATGAAATGCCGGATGTTAGCACCACAAGAACTTCCATTCTCCACAGATCGACTTCACCCATCTTTGTATTTACTTACCTTTGACCTCCAATCTCTTCTATTTCCATCACAGTGAGATTCTCAATAAAGTTTTCAGCCTCTGCAGGTACAAGTATGAGGGATCCCTCAGCCCCCCCATTTTCACTTCATACCAGCACATAAACATGTTAGTCCAAATAATGTCTTGCACATTCCTGAACAGCCCCTTTTCTCTGACTTACCTTGCACTTCCAATAGTCATTTTAGCTCCCTTTGCACTCCTTTGAACTGCAAATCTCTCACCGCTGAAGACACACTGCACGGATTAAAACTTATTTTAAGATCGATTTATACGAGACAACAACAAAATATATTAAATGGCAACAGCGGGCGAGAGCTAGACGGCAAAAAAAAAAAAGAAAAAATAAAATAAAAATATTTCTACAGTAGTCGGTGGCTTTTCATTTATTATGGAATTTGTGCAAGAATTCCAGAAAAAATAAATGCTCCTCTTGGCTCTTGCACAGGTCTGTGGCGAGGGTCTGTGGCCAGAGAGTAGAGACACCATCCACCTGAAGAGTGAAGAGGCCGCAAACCTTTTCGGTTTGCACGCATGCATTGCAGCCCGCACAGGACTAGGCACTGCTTTGCACAGTGCATTGTCGCAATAACGCCCTAAGAAATTCAAGTGGATTTCCACCACTTTGAGTGTCACCACAGCCAGACGCCAGTAGGACAGCCGACAGGTTTTAAAGAATACTTTATATTTTATTATTTGCTATTTAATTATTCATCAAAAATGAAACAAAAATACGTCCCAAGAATAATCCATGCAAAGAAGCACAAATTATATGTTGGGAGGGAAGACGAAAAAGACAAAAGCCAATTCTGTTTGGGTTTCCACACCCATTTGGCGACATAATTGTTTGCAGTTTCCACAGTTTGTGCCTTTAGCAAATGGACCCCACAAACTAGTACTGGCTCCCTTCAAACCCCTGAACCATCATCACAGCCTTTTCACACGCCAAAATCCCACACGGAAACCAAATAAAATCAGCAATACCCCTGGGCTGACCCAAACCTTTTCTAAAATATCTTTTCCTCTCTACTTGTCCAAGCTCTGGTGACTCTCCAGAGCATTTACAACCTCCGCATCTTGGGGCAGAACAGACTTTCTACGAAGGCGTCCTTTTTGACCATCCGCTTTACCAGGTACCTGTTCGTTTGCTTTAACAGTCTCTCTAATGAGCGCCTCTGCTTCACTACCAACAATTTGCTCCGGTTTCTCAATATTATGCATCTCATCAGCAGCAGCTGGCTCTGAAAATAAACCAGATACCTGAGCCATACTTTGGATCTTGACAATATTGCATTTAGGATTCTTCAACGCTGCAGCTTCCAAGTTTGCCCACAATTCCTTCCTTTCTTGTGTCTTCTGTTTTTCCCTCACACGATCTTGCTTATATTTATGTGTGCATTCCTCAAATAGTTTTGGATTGGTGTCCATGAATAGCTTGAGAGCATTATAAACTAGGCCGTGGATAGTTCTATTCCAGTGAGATTTCGAATTTTTGTACAGGGAGGCAAACATTATTGGTAATATAGTATTGCCATTTTCGCTGATGAGACTCATCACATATTCATTATTCCAGTAATAAAGTGCGCGCTCAGCAACCTGAAAATGTGGACAAGAAACACATTTCGCAAGTCTGGCAAAGAGAGGTCCAATAATTTTTTGAAATTCAGAGGGCTCAATAACGTCCAGAATCTCTTCAACTTCGTTAAGAAACATCACTTCTTTTGGACTGTCAGTTTTCGGCCAGAACTTCATCAGGCCCAAAACAACAGGCTCTGTTAAAGCTGGATCCTTCTCCAAAAACTGAACAACACAGTAGGCCAATTGGGGGTGATACAAAGTCAAAGATTTTACCTTGTGAAGGGGAATTAGAATTTTAAGAAGAAATATTTTGTGCTCGTCTTTCAAAGGAATAGCAAAACCATTAATAATACTTCCAAGAATTTCCAGTAGTTCAGCAATACCATTGTGACGTTGAGTCTCGTACATAAATTGGTAGAAAATATTATTAATTGACCTTCTGATGAATGCCCTCAACGTCAAAAATTTACCATAAATACGATGTAAAGTCGTCTTCAAGAAATCTCGTTCTCTAGGATCTTCGCTATCGAACAGTTCAAGAAGTTGGAACACGAAGCTTTGATCAATATATTTTTTAGCCAAGTTTGGTTGAAAATCAGAAGACTCTAGAAATCTTAAGAAGAACTCATACACAATTTGCAAATGTGGCCAGGCGGCTTCCAGCACGGGCTCATCTTCTTCAGGATCATATGCATCCCCAGTTGGATTCGAGCTCGGGGGAAGTGTTCTAAATAAGTTACCAGCAAACATATGTACTGCCTCCCCATAGATTGGTTCTGTGATTACATTTCTGTTGTTCGAAACATATTCCACCATTTCATTAAGCATGGCCCTTTTTACCTCTTTTCCTTTTAAATCTATCAATGCATCTGTGAAATCAAAAGTAGTACAGCATTCCCTGAGCTTTCTTATAAAAACGTCTTGCCTTTCATTAGGAGGAACATCTAAAACAAAATCAAGCAAATAACAATGCCAATTGGTAAAATATTCACAAAGTAACTTGTATCTTCTTGAATCACTACGTACGGCTATGCCTATCTAATGTCCTCTCCTTCCCTGATGCGCATTTAATAAAAACAAACGTTACCTTTGAAGTTTGGCTGCTTTACAATCTCTTTCTTAGCACCTCCCCTGAAACGAGACGAGTTCTGTCTTTTAGGCTGGCCCCCTTTAGTAATGGGAATATCTGATTTCGGAGCATTCTTAATTCTATTAATAGGCCCACTTTTGGGTGGTTCCGCTGGCGCATGTCCTTTAGCAGGAGCATTGAGATTCTGTTGTACATCACGTATGCATACGAACAAATGGATTAGTAATACTGTTTCATGGAAATTAATCCATATATTATCCAGCAACTTCGTTCAATCGCTTACCTCGTTACTCGGGGCCTTGGTCCCTGTTACACCAGTCGGTGAAGACGTTTTGGTCTTTTCCTTTTTTTCCTCCCCCTTTTCACTCTTTTTTCGATTAGCAAACTGAACATCCCATACAAATACATGGCATTGTAAGTTATCCGTCCATCAAAAAAAACTCATCCACGCAAGCAATTAAACACTCTAACAGATGCAGAATGCTACTCACCTTTTTAAACATTGCGAGGATTAACTAATAACACAGTGACATAAACTTAATTGATCGAGAATTTAGGGAATGAATCAGTTAAAAAAGGGAGCGTATGTTACAGATGAGTAAAATGCTAAACCCGTATGCCCTTTTTTCCAATTATCAAAATAGAAGTGTGGATTATTACTGTAATCACCAACAAGTAGAACAACACAAAATAGAATTAGAAACTAGCGAAAATGGACAAGCAATACAAAGTCCCCCAAAGCAAAAGAATTCAAAGCTTAAATTCCCATCCAGTTCTTTTCGTAGCTTCAGGAGATAACTGTAATTAAGGCTAATGTCCAAACAAGGTTATACTTGATCAAGCGCGCTTCTTTCTAAAGCTTTCCCTTCAGGTGGATAGAAACTGGCCACAGTACAACGCCTTAATATGAATAAACGATAATTACAAAAGGTGTAGCTATATAGTCAACACACACAAACACCAGCGAAAGGCAATGAGATAACGATCTTTTCCTTATACACCACTTAAAACTAAATATGCCGCGCAGAGCTTAGAAGTAAATCTATTCGAGTCTGTCTGTCTGTCTGTCTCACCCTGTGATCTAGCACTCTCCGCGCCTCTTTGCGTCTCCGTCTGCCTATTGTTCCTCTGTCTGTACAGTGAAGCGAGCTATAAAAAATAATAACAGCTAGAAGTAAATAATTCTTTGCAAAGTACATGAGTGACTTCTCGCGGATGGAATAATTACAATATTGGGAGGGGCGAGTCACCACTGAAAGGCATAACCCTAGAAATCTACCAGGCGTAGGAAGGACATCAAGGAAAAGGGATATTTATAGTGCAGTGCTTTTCACCACAAGAAAAACATACAACAACACAACAACTACGAGAACAACTAAACTATAATCGGTGATGATCACCTCCAAACCCTAACCCTTACTCACACAGAATTAATAATATATTCCCCACTTGCCATATATAGCAATTCAGGGATAAGGAAATAGAGCCTCATATGGGTTTACACACTGCAATAGCGCGACTATTAAACCACGTGTAGTCGGTTCCCCTAAGCACAAAAAGAACTGTATTCCTTGCTGACCATGTGAATAACTTAGTCCTGTCCTCCCTTATAAACTATGGTATCCTCCATAGTAGATAATTTGTAGTACCTACCTGCCCAGCTGTGCACTATAACCTATAATGTAGAGCGGGTGTTTGTGAATGTATTAGCCTGCTTATGTATATGTCAGTGTCAGATCTAGCTATCAACTCTGATATTCTATCTAGCTATCAATCTAGTCTGTTATTGTGTCTGTCGCTCGTATGAGATCAAAGCATTGCATATAAAACATGGCCATTGCTGGTTTTGAAAAGTTTAAAAAGAAGTTCGTTGGGGCTGCCAAGAGAAGTGAAGCGGCGAAGAATGAAGTGATGGGGAAAAGCAAAACGCAGCAGGTGACTTCAGCTTCTATGCAAGCCGCTAATAATCCTCCCAAGCTACCCAAAACTAGTGCGGAAAAACAGACGAGTAAACGTTTAATTGTTATTTTGGAGAGATGTACACTTCAGAACGGTAAAGTGGGGAAAGACTTTCAGCTTCTGAATTGTGACGATCACAAAGGGTTTCTTGCCAAACACAAAAAGGACATCAAAGATTATAGACCTGATATCACACACCAATGTCTGCTCAATCTCCTGGATAGTCCTCTGAATAGAGCTGGGCTACTTCAAATTTACATGCACACTGAGGAAAATGTACTTATAGAAATCAATCCCCATACAAGAATTCCTAGAACGTATAAAAGATTTGCTGCTCTCATGGTACAACTGCTTCATAAGCTCCAGATTCGTGCAGCAAATGGACCTGAAAAACTTTTGAAAGTAATTAAAAACCCAATCACAGACCATCTTCCTGCAGGGTGCAGAAAAATACTTATGTCGTATCAAGCAGACACCTGTATGAAAGTGGGGGAATACATCAACACAAAATTGCCAAGCGACGAACCTATTGTTTTTGTTATTGGAGCAATGGCCCATGGTAAGGTGGAAGTCAATTACTGTGAAGAGGAAATGGCGTGCAGTGAATACCCTCTTTCTGCTGCTATTGTTTGTTCTAAGCTCTGCTCCGCTTATGAAGACCTATGGGGAGTCCTGTAATTGGGTGACTGGAAGAGCGTCTGAACAAGTTTCTGTGAAGTTTATTTGTAAATAGTTGTTGCCTTATGTAGTGGAGATTTGACGAAGCTTATTGAACCTTTTGTAAGATTCAACTTTCAACTTTTTCGGTTAAATTTGTGGCAAAGTGTGAATATGTCTCTCGATACCGAGTAGGCTAGTAGCGCTGTATCTAGTGTGTGTCTTGGTGGGTGTTATTAAAGTTATTCATTGAGTTGATAGACAAAGAGTAGGTGTTGCGATGGTTAATAAAACAAGTTGAAGCAAGAATTTCTACGGTATAAATAAATCACTCATATTCGTCAGAAAACCCCTCCTCTGAGTTGTATTCGTCATTTTCGTCGGACTTATAGTCATCTCTTTGGCAAGAATTAGTTTTGAATATGTGTTTACCTTTCCCCGCAAGTGCTAGCGCCAACGACCGAGATTCACCCTTTTCACGGGAGGACAGTTTGGAAGCTTTTGGCTTACTGGTCTCAATGCCTTTACCTTGCCGTTTTCGGGCTTGGATCTTGGCAACATATCCATCAACAGCATCTCGATCAGGTTTTCGAAGCAAATTAGAGCTAACTTCCGGGCTACTACTATGAGTGTCTTCATCTTCCCTTACCGATTCATCAAGTCCCTCACCGCGGGGTTTAAATTTAAGATCTTTAAGTTGCGATTCCTTTGACGAGATGTTCACTTTTACAGATTTAACCTCAGATACCTTAGGAGATTCAAACGCATCATCTTCATGTCCAGCATTATTTTGGTCCAAAACTTGGCGAACTTGTTTTTTACGAAGGGCTGTTCCTACCCCGGCAGTCACTCCTTTCGCGGTGCTTTTGGGTTTTATATCGACTGAAGTTTTGGGATCCGAAAACTTATGCGCATAATACGCCTCTTGACATTCATTGGCTGAAAAACCACACATTTTTTTCGCAACTTTCTTCCAAAAAGATGCTTCTTGGGGGTTTCCTTCCAGTACAATTGATGATAATTTTTCCAAATCTTCTTTGGTCCACTTGCTTTCGTTTTTCATCTTCTTATTTCCTTTTAATGCATACGAGCGTCTACTTTTGTCAGACTCACTTTCTTTCTTTACCTACTGACCAAAAGTAGCATTAGAAAAAGAAAAGCGCAAACAAGTTATTAACAAGTTATTGTAAATGGCTGAAAATATATCAACAAAAGCACAAGAAAGCAGCTACAAAAACTTACTTCAGTCTTGATCTTACGGCCATGGCTGACCGTACTAGTAATGAAATCAGGATTGTTGCCTTGAACAATCGATATGCAATTCTTATCTAAATCTATTTTCAATTTTTCGCCGGTCCAATATTTTAGAGTGGGCTTTACTTTTCTTCCGCTCCGAGTGCTTTTCATATTATCAAGTGAAAGTGCTTGGTTTGACTGGATACTACTTCCATCAGTTTTCGACCTCACATGTCTTCTCTCTTTCGCACTTTGCTTCGACGACGACGCACTTTCAAAGTTATCCGAATGTCTTCTTTTTTTTGCCGCTTTCCCCTCTTCGACTAGGGCTTTCACTTTCTTGGGAAGGGCGCTTTTTTTATCAATCTTTCGAACATTTGACGGATTTTTTCGCTGCGAAGCCCCACATTGTGCAACCTTCGCTTCACCTGCTTGCCTATCTTCCATGTCATGTTCGGGTTTCTTTTCGCTCCAATGGCCGTTTTCAGTATTAGGCAGGTCATTAGTGTCTCCACTTTTCACCTTTGAACTATTGTCAATGCAATAATCCTGTTCTTCCACCATATCTTCCTTATCTTTCTCTTTCTCCACACCAAAGTCATTTTCTTCAATTCCAAAGCCGCCTTCTTCAAACCCCACGCAGGTTTCATAGGAAACCTCTTCATGCAAATCTTTCTCTTGGGTCTTTTCTTGCCCATCGACTTCTTCATTATTTGTCTTTTCCTTCTTGTTAACGTCTGGTTCTAAAGAAGGTTTCGGTTGTGAGGAATCGTTAGTCACCTTCTCTTGAAAGACCTCAGGCTCTTTGTTGATCTCATCTAGAAAGGGCATTACTATCTTCTCCCAGTTATAAGGAAATCCACTCATAAAGGCTTTGCGGATATTATCAGGAATACCTGTTTCTTCTTCCGTCTGATTCACATCCATGGGTCCCCAGAGACCATATACAGCACCTGACTTTGTAACCACCATTCGAGCATTCATCCGATTAACAATAGCAGAGCTGTGCCAATAGTCATTGGCCGCATGTCTAATTCCCTCAACAACAATAGAACATTTCTTATTCTTGTGCCATGCAAGTCTTATAAACCATTTTCTCAGTACATGACTACAGACACTTTCAAGGTCGCAGTCCGGGTCACCAGAGGATGAGCTTTCCTCATCACTTCCAACCTTTTTCGATTTTTTCGAAACATTTCTAGACGATAGTTTTTTTGAATCAAAATTGCTCGCAGAGGGTTTTGCATGTGTTTGTTGTTCAGTGTTCTTAGCTTCCTTAGACTCTCCAGTTCTAGCCCCATCGCAGTCTTCCATACCAAAACCCTTTTCATCACAAGGCTCCTCTTCCCTATTGGGGCTATTTCCCACTTTCACAGCACACCCTCCTTCAACATCAGGTTCAAGACTAATAGATTCGTCGACAATAGGCACACTATCATTTACGGTATTAGGCATACACCCTTCAACAGGTTCCTCAACTATGCATTCTTCAGCAGTGGGTGCTTCAACCAAGGATTTGGTCTTCATATTTTCTTTCGGGTGTTCGGCCTCTTCGATATTTACGGGTGACTGTTGCGAATTCGAATAGCTCTTTATCGGCCTAGCCGCGTTGACCTTTACAGCCGCCGCCTCAGTACTGACAGGCGCGGGCTTCTTAGACATCATATTCATCACAACTTTTGGAAGTGGACTGGCTCTATACAAAGACTCAAAACTTCCCATAGTTGAATGCAGCGCATTTGTAGAATTACCACCATGTACCTGAAATGGGAGCGGATGGCTTGGCTTAGGCTTCAAAAGCGGTTGAGGCAAAGTTTCACTCCCATCTGACATTTCCCCGCTTGGCTTTGGAACCACAGGAACCCTGAATTTGTTGTACGAAGCGGGCACAGCAAAACCCTGACTTCGCTGAGGCTTCTGGGTGTTTGCAATTGGTCGATCTGTCAAGATGGAAGAGCTTGTTGTGGGTTGCGTTGCGGTATTTAGTGTAGCACAAGGAGAATTTCCCATTAGCGAAACGTTTGCCGATGGCACAGTTGGATTGGAAGGACCTTGGGCTTTCTTTTTTTGCTCTAAGACGTGCCTTGGGACAGGACTCTTTAACATGCTGGTGTCACTAATTCTAAATATTGCCCCATTCCGAAGGGGATCAAAGCCAGAAGTTGACGACATCCTCTAACTTCTTTAATTCTTTCTATCTTGAAGCGATTAAAAAAACAAAAATACAGGAATGAAGGAGGGGGGAAAGACTGAAGAAGATTAAACCAATAAATCAAGTCTAGCTCTTTCTGTTTCTCTCTATCTCTTTCTTACTCTAAAATCAGCTTGCCAAGAACAGATCCACGGTGCTTACTAGAGACAGGCGGCAGGAAAGACAAATGAACAACATATAAAAAGGAAAAGCCCCGGTTACTATTGTAGAGCCCCACAGTGCACGACCCGTGCAGCCGCGAACAGCAAAGAAAAGGAACAGCACACTGCAGGGAGGGAGGGAGTAGTGTAGGGCGTCCACCATATTTTTTCGTGGACGCAGAGGATTATAGTATAAAATAAAAGCACAGCAAGTGTGGACGAGCGAAGCTTGTGTAAGGGACCCACTTTTCAGAAGCATAATTTTGAGGGGATGGGAGTTTTATCCAACCAGAGGGCTGCATTTTTAATATATTTTCCAAAAAATTGACCGACAAAAGGACCTGAGCTGATGAGAGAAAATCGCTACGCTGCGCTTCGCTCAATTATCGCCCCATATATTACTGTGAATCAACGGGTTAGGGGAATTCTGTATTCCCAAAAAACGTGAGAATTTTTCCCTGATTCAGGAATAACGGCCCGGTAGTTTAAACCGTGATTATAGTATTACTGAGTGACAACGGGTTAGGGGAATGGTCTTGAAGCAAAAATGAGAATTCGGACGCAGAGCTCGTCCACGTCCATCAAAAGTCGTGTGGACGAACCCTCGTCCTCCGTCCTCGTCCACGATCAGAATTCCGTGGACGTAGCACCGTCCACCGTCCACAAAAAAGTCGAGGACGGGGCCTCGTCCACCGTC
>PDIM01000028.1:19605-30541 GCA_002811675.1 Ichthyosporea sp. XGB-2017a | reverse complement strand
GCGTCCTCCGTCCACCACTTCTGTGGACGAGAGTCGTCCACGTCCTCGTCCATTTCTGATATCGTGGACGCCACACGTCCACGTCCACGGTCACCCAGATTCGTGGACGTGGACGTGGACGGTGGACGGTGGACGTGGACGTGGACGGATTCGTGGACGGTGGACGGTGGACGCCCTACACTAGGAGGGAGGACACTGACTCGGCACATGAGTACTATACTAATCGTTTAGAAGGGTTAGGTGTGGACTTCCATAATATGGCGGGAACTATGTGCCGTTTATCCGTCCGCGTCGTCTGTGTGTCATGTACACACACCAGCTGAGAGTCGGGCCAGATCTAGAGTAGAGGAATTAGAACTAGCTTGCCATTAGAAGCGCGATTTACAACCAAGAAGTAATTGTTGACTGACAGACTGTATGACTGTAGCATCCCATCAGAGCTGGAATCACGCTTAGCATTGTCAGGTTATGGTCCAGGTTTGCTATTGCTTCAGTGCAAAGAAAAAGAGAAACTTGAGGTTTGATCAGATCATTGCTGCGGCCCAAGCTAACGGGTAAGTGGTTGTTGTCAAAGGCTCTATTCTATATTCTGTAGAAAACTATGATAATTTGATCAACTAAAGAAGAATAGCAGATTTTAATAATGGAAATATTCTTCTTGATGTGGCTAAAGACTCTCTATTACTTTTGTAGAACTCCCATATATTTTTGACGATAGACAACCGACAAGCAATTTCTCACGAGAGCAAAGGGATGCAATAGTGGCAGTTTTACGCTCATCTGACGTGTTTGTTCACAAGGTGACTGAATTGCAAGCGAAGCTGGCCAACGCTCAAAGTAAGAGTTGCAATATACCTTCGCCTACTTCAGTTGGCGTGAAAGAGAAGTTGTTATTTATTCAGGTTAGTAAACTGTTCCTCTTCGTAGTTGTTGGCAAGGAGAATAATTTAAGCTGATGAGTTCTTCTGTCGATATTTTGCAGGAATGTATACTACAGCTCGGCCATCTTAAGGTGATTGATCCTCTTTCGGCTACTGCAGCTACTGTTAGTAGGGTGGAGCTTTTTGATATTCTGATGGAGAAATCCCGAGAGAAATCCTGTCCATTTGAGGTCCCAAACTATGCTTTAATAGCACCTGAAAATAGTAAGATGTGGCAAATTGGACTTCTGCCACGATATTCACATCAATTCTCAGTCTTTAAAAGCTTTCGAACATTTATTCGAAACAAAGATGAAACTAAACATGACCTAAATTTTCCAATACTGTGCAAGCCTAACATTGGAAGTGGGTCACCCTTGTCACATAAAATGCTTATCATTGAGAAAGAGGATGTTTTAAATAAGGTTCTGCTGGAAAGTGAGTCCGGATCCGTTGATGTTAATATACTGAATATTCTGGAGGATGGTGCTGTTGCACAGGAGTTTATTAATCATGATGCTGTGTTATGGAAAGTGTTTGTTTGTGGAAGCCACATTGATTTTGTGCGCAGGCCGTCAATCAAAAATAGCAAGGAGTTTTTACCAGAGCTAGCAGATGGTGTGATTTGCTTTAGTAGTCATGAGATATCTAAACCTGGATGCACGCATGTGCTTAGTTTGTCTGGAAATGAAGATCTCATTGCTGACGAAGCTACTTCTCGCCGCTTAAAAAATATTGCTCTGTCTATTCAAAAAATGCTTGGATTGTCTCTCTTCGGAGTTGATGTCATCGAGAACAAGAGCACAAATGCGTATGTGGTGATTGATGTCAACTACTTTCCTGGATACGACGGGGTTTTGGAATTTCAGAAGAAATTTCTGCAACTATTTATTTAACACCCCAAGGGAAAGATACTGTACCCTCCATAAACTTAATAAAGAAATACCCATGCATTGGAGTGGAGAAGTCTTTGCCCCGTTTCTATGCACACGGCTAATATTCAAAGTCCTTTATTCATTTTGTGCATAAATACCCTTTCCCCGTTACTGAATACAAAGCTGCGCAAAACCTTCCAGAGTATCTGGGTCAGCGTTATCACTCGCTTCTCCAAGAGGAAATCTAACTTCTTTCTTTATAGAAGAAGGCTCAAGAAGCACTTGCATATTTTCTTTTATAGGATCTAATGCAACATCATCCACCAGCCCAGCTTCTACAAGCTCTTCTGCAATTCCTTCTGCAGTATCTTCTCCCACAGTGAAAGTGAATCTGACATCTTTCAATTGATGCTCCCTATCTCTTAATCGGAGTTTTAGATTAATCACTGCCCCTTCTTTACTTCGGTCAACTTCAGCAACAGCCTCAGGGCGTGCTTCGTTGGCCTGTTTTGCTGCGGGCGTGCCTTCCCCTTTCGCACTTGTTCCAACGTACGCTCCCTTTTTAGATTCTTCTTCAGTGGTTGGTTCAAAATCCCATTCTTCAGCGCTATTTACTTTTTGAGACGTTTTGTCTTTTTCCACTGGCTGCTTTATGTTTACTCTAGCATGAAGTTCTGGTATCTTAGCAATTAGCTCAGTTCTGATATAATCTAAACCCTTGGCCTTGCTAAATATCGGAAATTTCAATAATTCTGTTGCAGTAGGTCTTTTTGTAGGGTCTTTCTGTAAGCATGCATCAATCATTTTCTTGAAAGCCTTGGAGTATTTACTGTGCTGACCACTGAGATCGAGGGTCGGAGGTGGGTTTTGCAATGTAAGCATTAGCACCTTCATGGGAGGATACTTAGCAAATGGCGCATGGCCGCTCGCCAATTCAATTGCAGTTATACCAAAGCTCCAGATATCTGCCTTATAGTCGTACCCATGAACTTGCTCCATTACTTCTGGAGCCATCCAACACGGCGTTCCCACAAATGTTTGTCTGATGTTTTTGCGCTCGCCATTTTCCACAAGCCAGCTACTCACCCCAAAATCAGCAAGCTGAACCAACCCATCAGTGTCAATGAGAATATTTCCTGCTTTGACATCCCTATGGATTTGACCATTTTTGTGAAAATACTCCAAAGCTTTCAACACTTCTTTTAAAATAGTAATGATCAGATTTTCCTCCAATCCCTTTGGAAAAGCGTACTTCATAATGTCAAGTGCAGAACCCCCATGCAAAAGTCGCATCACGAGCCATAGTTCCTCTTTTACAACAAAAGAGGTGTAATATGTAACAACATTGGGATGATTGCATTGTGACATAACCTGGATTTCTTTTCTCAGTTCGTCAATATTGGCCCCATATTTTTCTAAATCAATACATTTAATGGCAACCTTTTCATTCAAAGGTTTGCATAAAGCAGAATAAACTGAGGCCGTGGCTCCTTTCCCTATCAAATCAAGAAGCTCGTAGTGTTGAGCTGATTGGAGTTCGCTTGCTGCAATAGCACTTGCCACACCGTCAGAGTTGGTCTTAGCATCAGCCATAGTTAAAGCTAAAAATAAAAAGGAATCAATGAGAAAGAAACACTAAACACTAAACAGTACAGAGAATGGAGAATTACAGGGGCATTAGTCCAGCTGCAGCTCTGAATAGGATTGGGATTGGGATTACACTCCGCTATCTCTCTATCTCTTGGGGATCCCTTCTGTGGTGGTCAGTCAGTCAGATAATAAGATATAGTGGACAAACCGCCTCCTCATAATAACAATACTACATAATAATTAACTCCATATAATAATAATATTAGCTACTGTAGTCTGGGCTTGTCCAGAGCCTATGGTGGTGTTATTATGATGGACACACACACTCCCACTCGGTACCTAACCCCCCCCTTTGTGTGGACTATATATGTCGCTTGGGATATTTGCAATTGGTTCTTTTGTTTGGTGATTTATTCTATTTGATTGGATTTATCTCTTCTTTCTGTTCTCTGTGATTGAGGAAACTTCATGTTGAGCTTAGCTAGCGTTTAGAGTTTATCTAATATTCCTGTAAGTGCCCATTAAGGACATGAATATGATTCAAGAGAAAGATTTAGCGAATTGTCCTTTATACTGATGTATTTATAGGGCGTTATTCCTTTGCGGAAGCACCAGTCAAGGTATGTCGTATGTTTGTTTAAGCATATGTTTATGTGCAGCCCTGTTTGATTTGCAAAAATAGTCAATGATGATTTGTGTCATGCTAATTCGGAGGTGATGTGTTGCTAGTTGGTCGACCGAGTATGTCATGTGCTTTGTTGTAAACTTTCAATTCTCCCCAGTGAGATATTTGTCACGATTCTGAGGCTATACATTCCTTGATTCCTGTAGGAACACTGCTGAAACTCGAGGACAGCATTCAATGTGTGTGTTTTGTGTCAGTGGTTGTGTCTAATTGTTTTTACTCACCGAATATATGCACTTTTGACAACTGTGTAGTTGCGATGGAAATTTAAAGAGAGGCTGGCAGCGAAACTACCTCATTCACCTTCAATTATGGAATCAGACGAAGACTTCAACGCAGCGAACTGCATGACCTGTGCCCAGCGGACTGAAACTTTTTTTCCGAAACACGTAGAATATTTCATGGATGGGTGAGTTTTCTTCCTCACTTTACCCGATGGTTGCCAGGATGGAGCAGCAGTCCCATCAGCTGAAACGCTGATAGTATGGTCGAAACGGTTCTTAAGCTGCCCGAATGTACACTGTCACTTCGCCAGAGTAGTTTCTGAGATAGTAAAGTGGGGATGATGAAACGCAAATGCCACTCCTTGCTACACACCGGAACACCATCGATTCATTCCTTTCCAGATGTGTTAGATCGCTTGCACCTCGTCTATACACACAAGTTTCTTTGCCGAGGCAATAGTGGCAAAGAGTTTTCCCTAAATCAAAAAAATGATTCGCATTCTGGACAGTGCACCTGTAA
Organism: Ichthyosporea sp. XGB-2017a; assembly: GCA_002811675.1. NCBI lineage: Eukaryota > Ichthyosporea > Dermocystida > Chromosphaera > Chromosphaera perkinsii. Next base: position 25,727 of record PDIM01000028.1, on the reverse strand, counting down.
AACAGAGGGGACGCTTGCTTGATTCCTTTGACGCAAAAATGCGCACCGTGCATGTTCACTGGATTCTCAAGTAATTTTCTAGCGTTCTTTTTAAAAAGTGCTTGTCGGTGCTACACGTAATTAGAAACGCGGTCTTCTTGTATGACAGGCTATTGCTGCTTGTTGAAGTGGGGAACATTTCCTTCTGCTTATTGTGTTCAATGTCCTATCACTTGCTTCTTCCATACACTTCACCACTGACCCATAATGCACTATCGATATACTCGTTAAATAAATCAATGGCATTGAGTATTGAATTCAAAGTTTTTTAAACTAATCAAAAGAAAAAGAAAAAAAAGAGCGGCCTTGACGAAACGCACTTTTTTGAGTTTCAAGGGTTTCCATGACATTTCAAAGAAGGGAAAATAAAATGAAAAAAGAAAAAAAAGCAAAATTCTTGCAAAAAAGTTTTTTTTTTCCAAAAAGGTTTTTCCCCTTTTTAAAAAATTTATTTTTCTTATGAGATATTATTGGAAAATTAAGATAGCAAAGGAAGAGGTAGAGGAGGAGGAGGGGCAGGGGGGGGGAGCAAATCTCTACGATGAAGAAGCAAGCACAGTTGAAGAAACAAGCACAGCTGATCAAGCGACTTACAACTTGTAAGAGGAAACTCCTGGCCAAAAAGAATGCCGAAACTGCCTCTTCTGGCAAGGCATTGGCGAGTGCCATCCCATATGGATTCCAGATAAAAGCCTCTTATCATCACACTGAGCACACTACGGAAATTCTTGAGGTGACTTTTAATCCTTGCGAGAATAAATTTGTGCTCCTTGACCGCAAAGGAATTCGATCATGGAACCCCGACTCAGGTATGGGAAAATACATCCGTTTTGAGCACTGGGAAAAGTTTACAATCAGCCACTTTGTTTATTCACAGAAGTACAAAGTGTACTTTGCAGCAGGCTCGGATATGACCCTTCGTGTGTTTAACAAGCTTTTTGAAGAAGTTTTTGTGGGATCGTCTAGGGTTCGAACAGTACTCTGTTTGAGGTATGAGGAGAGTCTTGATCGATTGATTGCTGGAGGCACAGAAGGGATGAAGTATTTTAGATATGTAAAATCTACCTCTAGAAACTATTACAAAAAGTTAAAGCAGATGCAGCAGTGGAAACTAGTCGAAGATGAAGAGGTACAGGGTCTAAGTGGGAAATGGGTTTCGGGATTGGAAATGGATCTTGAACAAGGGGCCCTGGTAGCAATTTGTGACAATGACGTTGTAATTTGCGAAGCGTCAACTGGAATTGCAGTAAAATGTTTGAATTGCTTACACCAGCAGAAGATTACGGGGTTTCTTTTTAGTCCAATTCTTGATGTATACTTGACATCGTCATCTGACAGCACGGCAAGAGTATGGAATACAAAGGGATGTTTGCTAAAGACGTTCACCTGCCACTCGAAGGCTATCACCTGTGTTAGCTTTCATCCCAATATCGATACAGTTGTCGTCAGCTGTTCTCTTGACCGGACAATTATGATATGGAGCATTGAAACCCTGGCAGTGTTCTTTGACCTTCAGGTAGTCAATGAAGGGGGACTAAAGAATTTTTTTATTTACAAAAATGAAATCCTCAACGTGTACAGTGGGAAAGACTTTGTTTCGTTTGATATTAACCACATTGCCGACTTCTGGGGAAGTAGCAGGGAAAGACCAATATCGATGGAGATGTGTGGGCATCCAGGTAAAGCTAAAAGGTTGATATCGAGTGGACTCAATGGAAGCATAAAGTTTCATGATCTAAAACACAAAAACTGTATAACAACAGTCCTCCCTCCACCCTATGTGGAGAAAAGGCTCTCAGCAAAAGAAAAGACAATCGAAAGTATGACCTACTCACGCAGAAAGAATCTGGCCTATGTTTTACTGGACAATACTCAAATCTGGATTTACACTACCAGAACTGATCCATGTTGCAAAATTGGGGAATGGGAAAAGGCCTTTGTTGGTGACAATATGGCATCTGTTAGCGTATTCTTTGGGTCTCTTAAAATTAATTCTTACGATCCCGAAACAAAGATTAAAAAACCTGCAATATTACCGTGTGATACGTACATATTGATAGGAACTGTAGGAGGGAGCATAGCGATTATGGAGGCGGGAAAGGAAGGGAAAAAGGTGGGTGAGTTAAAGCTCGTGTCTGAAAAGATTGTTAGAATGTGCCAAGACCAGGACGGAGAGAGGCTCATTTTGATTACTCATGGCGTTCGCGACATCGTGCGAATATTTGCAACCCCCACTCTGAGGATATTATATAGCTTTGAATGTTATAATGAAATTTCATGCCTTTCAATTTCTCCTAGCACTCTGTGTACAGGGCACAATAATGGAAAGTTATCCATTTACCATTTAGCAATGCCGGAAATTAGAAAAATGCCCAATATTGGTATTATCGTAGAGGCAAGATCTAGGTACGCGGAGGGTCTGTTAGAAAATAACCGCATTGAAGAGGCTGAGTATAAGCAGCTGAAGCAAAGGACTGAGCATAGAGGCATGGTTGTATCTGTGGACTATAACAACAGAGTAGGTGTTTTCATCTCGTCGGGAGAAGATGGAACGGTTAAAGTATGGGATGACAAGAAAGAGCTGTTAAGAAAAATATCTTTTGATAGTACCCTGGGAGCTTGCTGTTTTCTTAATACAAGGGGTGATATTCTAATAGGATGGAAAGAAAGCATCTATAGAATTGATTTTTTGACATGTAAGTGATTTTACATTGTGTACATTGACTTTTGTGACACTTCAATCCAATCCTAACGTTTTTGCCCTCATTTTTCAAATGATATTTTGACTCTGACTCTGAAATGACAAATTGTGACACAAATAGATTGCCCAGCTGCCATTCAAGCTTACTTAGGAGATGATTTGGAAATTGCAGCAAGCGAAGAATCAGATTCGTCCCTAGTTTTTGAAGATCCTGAGGTTTATAACACTGGTATCGGAAAAGAGGTTCCTGTAACTATGGACACGTATCTTGTTCCTTATGGAGCTCAGTTAAAGGAAGCTTGGTTTCTGGAGGGTAGACCCCCGCCTGTACATACATTTTGCACTGAAAATGATGATGATGCTTCATCAATCGACACTGATTTGTTTACCTTAGCATCAGATCCCGATGAACCTATTTTACAAAATGAGGAAGAGAAAGTTCCACGGAGAGAAATAACTTTCAAGGAGGTCGAACTGAAGATTAAAGAAGACGATCCGTCACCGCCTGAGCCAGATTTGCCCGCGCAAGAGCCATTATCGGAAGAAGTATCCTCTCCGAATGATAAAAGCATACCTATTGCAACGGAAAAGGAAGAGCAGCCCCAAACTATCATTGAAGAAGTAGAGCCGACAAAAGAAAGGGATAAAGACATACTGTGCATATCTCTTGCGGATTACGCTAAAATAGCGCCAAAGCAAAAGATTCCAGAAAAATTCCCTGCCCCACGAACTTCTGTAACATCCAAGAAGCCAAAGCCGAAAAAGAAAAAAGGTTATGTGTGCTCGGAGCACGGAAGTGCTTGTGAGTCTCATTTCTCCCGTCAAGGGAAAGGAAGCCGACTTCGTAGGGTCGCTCGCCCTAAAACGGCCGGACGAAAGGGAAGAAAAAAACATATATCTCCAAAGAGGGAGGGAAAAAAAGAGGAAAGTAAACCTGAAGGGGTGGTCGAATGTGACGATCAAACAGTAGGTAAAGAACCAGAAAAGCCTTTAAAGAAAGTCGTTCAAAGGCCCCGAAATGTAGGGAAGGAAAAACCATCCCCCACAATACTGAGGCGAGGAAATGACGAGCGAGTAAAATCTGCACCAATTAGAAGAACCGCTGCAGTATCGCTATCGTCAGACTTCAAGAATAGGCGATGGACTAAATCGTCACCCGAAGTGTCATCTGAAGTAAAGGACGATAAGTTTTATTTTCGTTCAATGAGAGCCATCCATTTGCAAAGCGATAGAACCGAAACCTATTTCGACGACCCCGACGAATTTCGCAAAAAGACGCTATGCCATCAGCGCCAGCGAAATAAGCCCTTATCGAGAAAATGGGGTGTAAGTCACTTGCGTCATTTAAATCAGTTTCATGAAAAGTGTAAAAAAAGGCAAGACCAAGTTTACAGACGGCAGGTGCAAATGGGAATTAAATGCGGTGAAAGTCCCACCGTTGAACTTGAGATTGAATTTTTAGATTTGTCAGTCATGGAACAGGAGGGCAATTCGAGAACTCCAAGCAGAAGTTCAAGCCCTGTGGCAGGTTTTACACGTCCTAAATCAGCAATGGGCCCTCCATCGTGCCATGGTAACAGACAGCAGCACGAACAGATATCACTGACGCCACCAAGTCCAGTGGAGCACCCTCCCAAGTCTCATTATGAAGGAGTTGCAAATAGATACCGAATCGGGGCAGATCTCGCGCCAAATCTCCACAACCATAAACGAAGTGTGAGCTACAAAGGCCGAAGACCTTCCTCTGTGTCTAGTCAAAAGTCCTTAAAAGGGAAACAAAGGCCTTCCACCTCTTTGGGGATTCGTCAAGAATCCCCATCAAACCCCATTGAAGAAAAAAAGGCATTTCTGGAAGCCATTCAAAGCATACGCAAATACACCGCACCTTCCATTCCACCAAAATGGCTTTACAAATGAAATAGAAGTAGGGTCATTTGCTCGCATGATGTGTGCACCACATTCATATAGCTCGAAGTCAATAATATGTATGCTTTGAATCATTGTATAAGTATGTGCGCCAACTATCACCATATTTATAACGCAACTCCTCCAAAACACCAACGCATTCCTGCACTTTGTCTAAATACGTTTTCATCCGTCCCGCTTTAAACTCCGATAGAGCGCCTGCTATCCTTTGCCTGTGCATAAGGGCGTAGTGCACTCTCTCCAGAAAGGATTTAGAGAAAGCATTACGATCTAAGGTTACCAGAGAGAACATAGATTGGGTGTACGTTCCTTGTGCGGCAATAAAGTACGATTACTTTTTCTAACACCTTTGTCTTTTGCAACTTTGATATGAGAATGTGGATTTTGACATATATAACTCCCGAACACTAATATCGCTTGCTCGTTTTCTAGATGAACTGATTTACGTGCTCTCACTTCTTTAAACACCGGTTTACAGTTGCATTTTTCTTCTGTTCTCGCAACTCTCTTTCTTTTTTCTGTTCGACCTGATTCACTATCGACTACATCTACCACCTGTGAAATCTTCCAAGTAAAGAACGGACATTGGAAGAATAGCCCCTTCTGAGGAATCCAGCACAACGCTCGCTTTTTAAATATGTTGGCCAGATTTGGGCATGTACCATTCATACCATGCTCAGGCTCATCAAACAATATACCTTTCATATTTGAAGTACGCAAATTCTTAAAACGATTTCGATAGTAGTCATCTCCAAGAACACCAAGTTTGGGGTTCTCCAGGGCATGCCTTTTCCCTCTCGTGACCCTTGTGCTATTCTTAGGTATACCGATGTTCTTTTGCTTCTTTTTTAAATGTAATCCTCGTTCAAACTGACTCACATAGGAACGGCTGTCATTGAGATTCTCTTGCTCCAAGTTCTCGTCTTCCTCGTCGTCTTTCTTTGTAAGAGTAGGCGAGTTCACCTTAAAATACAAGTATGAATCACCTCGTGACATTAAGAAGTTTTACAATGTTTTTCTTGACGTGGAGGAATAAAGCACTCTTCTCTTGTATCATTTGTCTAATTGCATCACTCCGCTGATTCTTCTTTTCATATTCGCCAATTTCCTCTATAGAGTTGGCGCATCTTTTCCACCTAGCCTTTGAAGCAGAAGATCGTCTTCGTCAACTGAAGTAACACTGTCCATTATATGTTACTTGAGGACTGACGTTGATTGTAAACATAACAAATCTATAAATAAAATATATATAAAATAAATCCACAAAATAAAAAAAAGCCAAAAAATGGCTAATATTGCAAGTTTCGGGATTGGGGTTATTAGGGGACCTAATTATAAGTAAACTTGAAAGACTATTCTCCCCCAGTGACCAGTCCCCGCGGCCCGCCCCCCTCTGCCCCCCTCTGCCCCCCTCTGCCCCCCTCTGCCCCCCTCTGCCGGCTGCCCCCCTCTGCCC